>LUCH01001510.1:50415-70388 GCA_013368495.1 Paragonimus heterotremus
CGTCGGCGAAGAGACAACCAGTTCGCTAGACTCAGGTAGGTCTTATCAGCATATCCGTTCTGTTTTTGTTAATGACTGCATCGAGCAAGTCTATGGTCGTTTGGCAGCTAATCTGCTCCTCTTTTCAGAAACTTGGGTGTCTGTGATCTTCTACCTATTCTTTTCTTAGGCTTTGTTGGTGTATTGAATGATGAATCGTTCGCTTGATCTTTTCGTAATTCAACTTTGAGTTTTGTTTTTCAACTTTATCCTCTCTGGAATGCACTAGCATGCACTCGTATACTGGAATGCTTCTCTCTTTTTAGTATAGATCTCTGTTTATTTTCCGAGAGATAAGGATTTCCTTTCCGTGCTAGCCATTCAATTGGCTAACCAACATTGGTCGGCTGGACGCAAAGGCCTCATCACACCCCTACGGGTTTTACTCCTTCGGGTTTACACCGGATACGTAGTGTGTGAGTAGAACCACAAATGGTGCAGCGCAAGCCACTTGAGGTGATAGTTTAAAGCGCAGGTGTCCTTTGGCTTCGGTCACCGTGACAGACTAATCCGTTTCGAATTTCGCTAACCATTTGGACACAAAAATAAGATTCTCAACTAAGGTTCTCAAACGGTCACTGCTGGGACACAGTCAGTGTGCACCTTAGATTTAACATGGTTTTGTATTGACAGATTGATGGAATGGGAAAAGGCTTGCTCTTAGGAACAATCCTGGTGAATATCTTCACAGGGAAATTAGAAGACGAATACTGATTTTCACCAGTCACACATTCCGTGTGTAGCGCAGAAGTGTGGATGATATCTTCTGACGACCACTCCGTGAGCACAGATTTAACCAGTGTTCTTGGAGTGATTATCAAAGCACGCCCTCCTATTCAATTCATAATTGAGCTGCAGTTGAAAGAATCCTTCCATTTATCTGATGTAAACCTACGCCGCCTTCCTGATGGCCCCCAAGAGAGAAGGAAACTTGAATGGAACAGTATATTAGTTTGTATATTTCTGTTTTCCAGAGGCATAAAACGGGAACTCGTTATATTTCAAACGTCACTTATCAGGAGAATCTGTCCACAGGACATGCTAGAGGGTGAACTACATTTTCTCAGCAACAGTTTGCAAGAAAGCGGTTTCCCGATCATAATTACCACACCCACTATGGTCGCCACACCGGCCAAAGTACTTAGTCAATTTGAAAAATCTGCGTTCATTTCACTCCCATTCAAGGCATACGTAGCCACTGAACAAAGGAACCGACGTTTATACCATTTGCTGAAACAAACACTTCTAGCCACGACGTTGAGCACTTGAATCGCTCCATACTCGTGATGTGTATTAATTTTAGAGACAAGCTAATTGTAAACAATTAATCAGTGGGTGTGTCCTTCTTCACTAGCTGATGTTGTACAGCAAAATATATCAATCGAAAAGCTAGTCGCCTGTCTAAACGATCTGAAGCACATCATTCCACTGGGATCAGAACCGAAGTCACAAACTATGCTACCAGTGCGATTGTGTCACCTTGTCGCAGGCAGTCATCAGACGGACGTGTCCAAGGTAGTCCGGTTGGTCTACAAGGTTTTAGTCAATCATTCCAAGGCCGTCAATCAACAAATTTGACAACAGCGAAATCGTCCATTATCACAGGTAGTAGTGCAGAGCTTCGTCCATAAAAAAGTTCGGTCAGGTCCTATAGCTTTACTTGATTCAAGTGGTCTTTCGTTCAGTCTGATCTATCCTGTGTCCAGAACTTTGAGCGATTATTCTGACTTTGATTTCGACCAATTAGACAACCCAGTTAATTTCACCTCCTTTTAGATTTGTACTGACCTGAAGACACATTCTTTAAAACTGATGTTCTTCACGTCCAATTAGTAAGTTATCATCCTTTCCGCATTCGGTACTTTATATATCTCTCAACTACTGGAACTGTCACTTCAAGCGACATCCAAACGTAACTTGTTATATTGGTAATTCACGTGATCTTCGAAAACTTTTGAATGATTCGTTTCGTTTCGCCCATTTCTACATTCAACTGCTCAAGGTCATACAGTGCAAAATGATCTAGTACAGGATTGAAATGATTTCAGAGAAAGACCACTTCTGTGAACAAACAAAAAATAGGAACTTCTGTGATTGGACCACAAGGAAGACGATTACAGACCACTGCTTTCCGCTTTGATAATGTGTAAATTTTAGTTATGACCTTATAGTGCTTACAGTCGTCGAATTACAAAATATCAACACTCGGCTTTATTAATTCCTTCGTGATAGCGATTAACATCTTGTTTAACGAGCACACATTATACCATCTATGGATAAGCATTATCCAGTGCGAAGTCCTTCATTTCTAAAAATCGCCATTGTCACCATTACGGACGGCAACAGTTGCATCATTTGTTCTCTCTATCGTCTAAATGAGGTACGTTCGTGTCAACAGAACGTTATAATATTTACATAGAAACGGGGAAGTTCGGGATCAATTCTTTAGACACGTCTGGACACAAATGAAGCTTGCCACAAAGTCTAGAAAGCACCAGTGCAGTTAAATGATATCGCTAACATCAGGGAAATACCGCTCTGTGGCCATAGGTTCCTCAGATTAGCGAGCACCACTCTAGCCTTGAAGATACGCGCCTCTATTTCGTTCCCTACACCTCCATCGTTGTCGCTGATGCAGCTTCCAAGGTATACAAATCGATCAACAACCTCCATGACTTCACGATCTAACATTAAATCTACGTAATCACAGCAATCTTGCAGAATTACTTGGCATTTCGAGGTTGTAAAGCGCATTCCGAAGTACTTAGCAGAACGCGAAATTGCGTTCACCGTTGCTAGTGCCGCTTGAAAGTTGTCAAACAGAAACACCTTATCGTCAGCATAATCAAGTATCTCATCAGGTAGGAGGTTCACACCGGCATCTTCTGAGTGCCGCAAACAGTCCTCCATTATGTCATCCATGGCGCAATTAAACAAAAATGGTGAAAGGAGATAGCCTTGACGAACGACGCTCATGGTGCTGAAACTTTCAGACAGCTCACCGTAAACCTTAACTTGAGCCGAAGTATGGGAGTAAAGCGCCGACAGTATGTTCACACACTTGGTCGGTACACCCCTGCGTTTAAGTGACTCTAAAAGTGTAGATCGATCCACCGAATCGAACGCACCTTTATAGTCGGGAAATATGGCAATTGTTAACCGGTGGTATACATGACGCTGCTCCAGAATTTGACGAAGAGTAAAAATATGATTTATACATCCCCGGCCAGGACAAAACCTTGCCTGTTCTTCTCTAATGTTTACTTCACGAGCTGCAGTGAGTCGAAGAAGTATGAAATGACTGGGGTCAAACTAGTTCCTCTATGGTTTTCACAAGAGCCCCGGGCTCTCTTCTTAAATATGGAAACTATTATCGAGTGACCCCAACACGGAAGGATGGTCTCGGTCTTCCGCACAAATTGAACCAGCTGAGTCATGATCTCTACCAACGGCTTTCCACCTTCTTTGAAAAGTGCTGGTACGATATCATCCGGACCAGCAGCCCTATTACTTTCGAGAGCTGAGATGCAGCTGCGAAACTCGGTATCAGTGGGTGGTTCTAAATCTACTGACCAGGATGCTACGTCACAAGTTTGTGGCGGCAACACATTAGAAGCAGGAGGTCAGCTAATTTGACTTTCAAAGTGTATTATTCATCGCTCTTACCTTCTGGACTTATTATAGACGAGTGCATCATCTGCCTCGCTGATAGCTTCGATGATAGACGGTCGTCTGGGACCAGTGACACGGGTCCGCTTGAAGAGTTTGCCGGTGTTCCTTGGGGCAAAATCGGTTCCCACTTCCTTGAAGTTTTCCACTAACCAAGCCTCCCGATCAGCCCTTAGACTACGCTTCAGTTTCCTACGGATATCTTTTCCAGACTTATTATAAGAACTACCAGGAGGAATCTTCCGTCTGGCTTCTAACAACTCCACGGATTTCTCTGAAATCCAATGTTTGTTTAGCCCATGTACCCATTAAGTCAGCTCTCCGAACCGGTTTGGTATTTATGTTTTACTGATGGTAAAGCCAGCTTCCTAACAGCAAATCGTTGCCCAGCAAAAGTAAGAATAAAATGACAACGCACCAACGCGTGGTCCGAATCCAAGCATGTGCTCCAATAGGAACGACAATCTTGAATGGAACCACGCCACCGATAACTAACAGCTATGTGGTCTTTCTGAAACCAGGCCTGATTCGGAGAAGATGGGCACCAAGTATAGAATTGAGACGCACGATGCCCAAAACGAGTGCTGACTAAAAATAGCTTATACTCAGTGCACAGCTACAACAATCGCCCAACATTATCTGACCGATGTGACGCTATCCCAAACATGTCACCTAAACGAAATTCGGCCTCACCAAGGTGGCCGACCTGAACATTCATATCTCCCGCGAGAACGACAATATCAGAGCCACGTGTCGACCGAAGGAGAGCGGCCAGATCCGAGTAAAATGCGTCCTTGACGCCGACGTCATTACAGTGAGTTAGAGAGTAAGCAGACAATGAATAAATCTCTGAAAGTCTAGCGTCTAGAGCTTGCCTTAACATAGCCTGCGAAGAGGACAGCACAAAGTCCACTGTTAACAGGAATCCAGTCTACTAATGCGGCTTCCGCCGTCGTGATGAGGACTTTACCCACTCCAGCCTGACTTGTAACAACGGCTGTGGAGTCACCCGAAGTGCATAACCAGTATCGGGTAGACAATGCGGGTGCTGTTAGTTCCATACGCTGACTGCTGTACTGGATTCTAGTTTCCGAGATACAACACACATCGACATGCAACGAGTCTAACGTTCGTGCGAGAGCGGCCTGTTGATCTATCTGTTTTAGACTGCCAACGTTGAGGGCACCTATATTAATTCGCATTCTAGGTCTAGCTACATCTGTTGTGGGACCTGTGGAGTAACTATCAGAAATGGGTGCTGGGAGGGGCCTGAGAACTAAATTTGATAGGACAGTGGGGGAGGGGTCAGCAGTAGCATGTTTTCGCCTATCCACCCTGCTGTATGTAGCAGATAGGACGACCCGGTTTATACTGCGAGACGGCCGATGCAGTATGGAATTACTTGTGTTGTGACTATTCATGGTTGTGTGTGGGCTGAGATACTGCCAGGGCGCCCAGACCTAAACAAGAGAACGATTAGGGTTCTCAACCAAAGCCTTTGGTTCAAAAGCCTGTACCGTAAGGCAGCGGGTAGATGGCAGTGTGCTAGAATGGGTACATTTTTCAGAAAAAGATATCAATCTTCTTTCAACCCTTAACCTCGAAAACCAGGAGAATGGTTTGTCAGACCTCTACCTATTGGCCTGCCTGGCGTGAGTGTCTCTGTCGGTGTGGTGGCCGCACCAAGCACAAGCCATCGCACCACGTCATGGTCCAGTCTCGTTGTAGATCCGAATGTGTTAGAACCCGCAAGAACTTCTTACGACGCGTGAGTGTACTCTTATCGATTCATAACAACAACCCAGAGTTCTTTGACGAGCTTTATAATATCATCTGCACCCAATTTTTGTTGCTGAAGTGCGGCCAAGAGCTGCCTAATTAAGAGACATTTGCATTGCAGGGAGAACAGTTGGAAGTTGCACTACGTATTGATTTGACACTGTTCTCATGGATCCACTGGACGTTTAGCGTATCACAAGCAAACCTGAACAGAACAATATATGAAGTTTACCAATTTCACTTCCACTACGTTTAAAAGGTGATTAGTGAATACTACACTAGTACGCTGGCCACTGGTAAGCTGTCTTGTACAGCGTAAAAATATGTTCGAGAATAGACTGCAGGCTGTGAAAACGTTGTTGTGTTAACACTTTCCCTAGTGGTTTTATTCTGAAAATAAGTATTTTTACTCTTTCGGAAAATGCAATTGTGAGAGTTTCTGAAAAACATGTCTACGTCGAAATCTGTTCTAAAAATGGCAGTCTGATGAACAATTTTGAAGGGATTACTGGTACCATTTTGAAACGCTTATGTAGTACGAATACACTCGTTACATCTTCACAAATGACTAAGTTGCTTCTAACGCATACATTGGTAAAACAGAAAAATGCATTAAACCGCGGCTATGGTAGGTATCCCAAAGTAACTGGGATGTTCATTAGTTCATCCACTAGTGAGTAACACTCATAAGAGACGAAACATCCCCATCACCCACCGCTAAACTTCTATCGATCACAAACCACGACGGTCTTGATGATTGCTCACAGCTCATAAATTCTCATGTATATCGAAGCTTTGTTGATCGGTCATTTGTAGCCGACTCTATACGCTGAAAGACAGCTGGTTATCGATCACTGTTCGATGCTGTTGGAGCTGTGAGTATTACTAACGACCCAGCTAGATTTGTGCATTCAGTCACTTCATTAAAACCTTATGCTTTTGCCTTTATGCTACTCTGAAGTTCATGACTGAAAAAAGTATGCGAAATGAACTTATATCCTAATATATGATAATTGCTAAGTTAAAGAACACAAAAGAGGTCATCTTTGTCGGACGAAACATTTGTGCTCAACAGCTTTAATGAGGAACTTTACAACAGTTTCCACATATGATTTGCAACCGCCGGACACAAACTGTATGCATAAGTCAGCTATATGGAATGCTTCAATTTGCTCACCGCTTCATCACTGGATTACTTATATTTTATTCCACCAGACGGTTGGCTATGGTGACTTTGTTCAAGCCTAGGATGACATCTAGCTGATGAACAAAGAAACAACATGATCGCGTGAAAAACGGTGAAACGGAGTTTATCATCACTTCAGCATAAAAGCATGCACTAAACTGACCGGCTGTAGCCTGGATGGAAAATCAGTCCAAGGTTTATCTTCAATCTGCAGCAGTGAAATGCACTTGCTAGTGGATGTGAATAGTGTCTACACTATACTATCTAGTCATCAAGCATTTTTTAAAAATTGTTCACCGTTTAGAAGACCTAATGGGATCGGTGATTTCAACTTGATCTAAACCGTATATTGGACCTAGTGAACAGAGTTCCTTCTGCTTTCAAGACGATCGAACAAACTGAACACTACTCACATATGCTATAGGATGGACAGCGAATTCCTTTCGGTTAGTGGTGCATAGTTTGATGTTAATGTCCTTTCATTAAAGCATCTGACCAGAGTTCACACACCAGTTATGGCACTGATACACACTACTGAAAAACTTTAATCAGTTAGTGGACTTCAGATCTTCGTTTTTTCGAATGAAAGAAAATGTTGCTATCTACTGAATGTCATAGCTTAATGATCCACGCAGATATGTCGATGTGTGTGGAATACTGATCAGCTAAAACCGTTAAGGAAAACGAAAAGCTGTGGTAAACCGCAAATAGTTTACAGATATTCCTATTCAAGCATTCAAATTTTCTCCCTAGAGGTTTAGAGATAACGACAGTATTAATGGAATGTCACGACCAGTGTGTACTTCCTCAGTGAACGAAATCCCTTGTTTGTCTTCATGTCTGGTTGACGCTAGTCACAACTGTAGCAACTCCGGTAATATCAACACATGCTTTCTCACATAGTGAACGTTGCAGACGAGTACGGTGTGTATACAGCTTGTATTCGAGACAGTTTAATCACACAAACGCCAACGATTCAAGACGCCTGGTGTTCGTTAAGTTCATCTACTGTTATTGCATGCTTCGCACAGTTGGGTAACAACTGAAAATCTCACCCTAAATATGTCCTCGGATTTGAGGCGACAGTCAAATAATCATCGCATTCAGAGCTCCCCTGTTAGTTAGTAGATAACTCAATGAAACAGAATGTCTTCAAACGAGCAGTTCACTTTTCATTCAAATGAAAAACATCAGTTATGAGCTAATAGGTATATTATTTGGCCAGGTCTTGATGAATGAGTGCAGTTCGATATCAGCCCAGTTCTACAGAGATAAACAAATGACTCGGACTCAAACAACATATGATAAATGGGATTACATGAGTTGTTTTCTATCTAGGTTTCGTGCACACCCCATCGTTAATAAACAGTTTTTCTTTGGCGTCTCTCTTCACTGAAAGCAAACTATTCTGACAGCTCACAGTGACTGAGAATCTTATTGGTTCACAATGTAAATCGTCAGTGACTCCTCTAAGAGAATGCCTGCCGATGAGGAACGTACACAGTCCGGAGCCCGTTACATGCTGCTAACATCACCTAGTAAGCCAGAAGAAAGTTCCAGGTTTCACTCATAACAGGAGAACTTGTTTCTGGTATGCATGTTGCTAGTTCATGTTGTTAGTTAATGTTTACAAATAAAGTGCACTATCAAATGGTGTGCTAAGTAGCATGGAGACTGCTTCGACGGAAACAGATGTGACTAAGACATTTGGCGCTTGAGTTTGCCCCGTAAACATTCAGACACTAAGTTTAACCGACTTGATGGTGGCTGCTAAGCTATCGTTCTGAAAAGTAATCATAATCATTATTGGACGACAAGAATTCACTAGATGTTTAAGCGAAGCGACGATAAATTTACGCAAGGTACCAATGTAAATTATGTACTCCTAATGGTGCTACGTTACTCATCTTCATAGTAGTTCATTTTTATTCCCCATTGTAAAATTTTGTACAACTTTTGACGTGAAATGTGAAGTGTACATAACTGGATACCTGCTGACAAACGTGTTCCAAGACAGTTTATCATTTTAAGCCATCAGCACAGTAGCAAACAAATTACCGAGTACATCGGAGTAAAACGTCCTTGTGGTCTATGACCTTCACAATAATAATTTGTACGAGCAATGACAGGAGCTGGTATGTGGTAACAAAAAGAGATATATCAGTGTTCATTCCGAGTTTCACACAAATTAGTTGATCACAGTGGTTATATAGTAATGATGGATCATGTATATTTACGAAACAATAATTATTCCTTCGACAAATCAATATGCAATGCATGAATTTTCAACTGCCGGCAATCACTTACTGATCCATTTATGCATCAACATAAATCCGTGTATATCTTTGTTGTGAATTGTCTTGTGCACACGAACGGAGTCATACCAGCCAGTGACTATTTATGTATGGTCACTGCATAAGGCTTGATTATCCCTACACACTTGTTCATCAGGCAGGTGACTAACCCGTGATCTGGCTGTGGGTGTGGCCTTATACGGTGACGATACCGCATTATAAATAAATAGCTGTGAAGTCCCATATCATAGACGCGTTTTCAGCTTCTACACATTATCTTGGCCGAGATCATATGATTACCCACCGCGGCCACTACCTTCGTTGGCCTCGTCAATGGTCATCATCCCGTGGTAGTTAACAAAACAAACGTGACGGTACTGAAACGAAAATCACACTTTGGACACACCCACCTATTTTTTCAACGAGTCCGAATGTTTGCATGTTTTTGGCTCGTTGGTTTTAAATAGCACGATGAATGCATCTTTCATAGATTATTCGTCTTTGTTGTATGCTGTTTTATAAAAATACTTTGGGGACAGCAGCGGATTGTCGAAGGAAAAGCCTCGCAAACATCCTGTAAGAAACCATAAAACAAGCAGATAAACCTAAAAGCTTCAGAATGCTGCTACTTTAATTTGCGGAATCACACAACAAGAAAGACAGCGTATTTTACATTGAACTACTGCGGTTGGTTTTGTGAAAAATTTCGGCATACATATCTGCTACACCGTGTATCTGTTCAGAAAAGACCGCGATTCAACCTCGATCCTTTCTGGTACAATTGGTAATCCACTGAAGAGTTGGGATTGTGTGCACTACTGAGAAACCTTTTGTTCAGATGTCTACCTGGTCACTGTTATTCGTGATGGTGACAGAATTGTTGGTTTGAAACAAACGAGACGGATCATTCGGGAAAACATTATGATTCTTGAACCATTTTTACTTGTCTGTTCTGTCTAGTCACTGTATATCACTGTTGGTTCTCGAGAAGGCTAGATTCATTCGCCTCCCCGCTTTGAACTAATTAAGAAACACGGTGGTCCACCCTAAGAATAGTCCCAGCATGAAGGATCATTACCCTGAAGAAGCCACTTTCTTTAAGTCTCGTGATGCTACAGTATATGTCTAAGATCCCAAGAAGATCACAACTCTTATCACCGTAATTTTATTTCTTGACTGATGCGCCCATACTAGTCTTCTACCCATCGTGCATTGAAGGTAACACTTGGAACAGAGCAAAATGTTCATGAAAACTTTTGTGTCCCAGCATGTCTTAAGTTGTTAAGTGATAGCATAATCCTCTTTGAGGAGGAACATGGGAAATGAAAAGTCCTTTAGCGTGGTAAAGCCCTTTGAAAGGGGCTCGTCGACCAGAGGCAATGCACATTCCAAGACACAAAGAAGCCGTCCTGAGACTGGTTTTTAAAGACATGTACACGAAACGTAACATGTTTCCACGTCCTTGTCTTTTACTCTTTTGGCTACACTGCAGTTTTTATAGTACTTACGCCATTAGCATCAGCATGTAACTGTTTGGCGTGTTCCGCCAGTGTTCTCTCTAGAAGCTTCTGTTTCATTTCTTTTAGCATAGTGTGCACGTCTACAACCACCATAGTAAGAGTTTGATGTTACATTACTCGTCTGAGTATCTGCATGTTTGAAAAATTATTGTTTACAGTGGCATGAAAGCAGTACGGCCTTGTGTTTGTATTCTGTGAAGTGCCGATATAAGCGTGTTCGGTTATGTTAGGATATGTTAGTCAGATTGCTGACAATAATGTTGGTCTCGTGCATTCTCACGTAACCTGGTAACGGTGGTGAACATCCAGGAGCGATTTTACAATTATATATGTGTACTATGTAGTTTTCCGAGGCAAGCACTGAAAATAAACACCGAAGGAGAGACATTTGCACTAAGCATGCCAGACATACAACCATGGGTTGGGGATTCAGTGAGCAGTGCGCATAACTTACTTAAACAGGTAGCACAGTGATGTGTAGTTTTGTATCACAGAAATGGTCATCCATACCAAGCAACCGGCTGAGTATCGAAGGTGCGAGTTTCAGCAAGCAGGACCCTAGTACATGACAGTGGACTAGACGCTGAAACCAACACAGATATACGCAAACGAATGGGTAATCATCTGATCAAAAAGGATCACACGACCCTGTCCAAACAGGTGTAAACAAATACGTATGCGAAGGTTATGCTTGACGAGTCACACAAACATGTGCGCTATGCAGACGTGCACGCGTTGTCTGCACACACAAACAATAAAACACTACAAGTGGTTATTCGAATGAAACACCACATTACGCTGGTCGTTAGAGAGGTAGAAACACGTTCACTTTTCAAGTATACAGTTGTTCAGCTCTGATTAATCACAACTCAGACGTAATTGAGAATATGTGGAAAATGAGAGGCATAATATTTCGTGTACTTAAATTAGCACACAATTAACGCGTCATATTGGCCTAGCTCCGGTTTCACTGCAGTTTGTTATAATGAACAAATATTGTGAATACAGCTTTTTAAGCTGAAATGATGCACTTACTCGTTGTGTTATAGCTTGCTTCTTTTAATATACATCGTTTTATATTCATATAAACTGTACGTAACGTAGAAATTATGGCAGCTCTCGTATTCACATGAACTTTCTAACCGATCCCCCTCGAAACAAATAACTGCACACAAGTTTAGCTTTTCTTAAATCCTACCAGTAATGCATATACTCATTACGACTAGGAGTTGGAAATTGTTCATTTTCTTATGACAATCATGTTGACCACCGCCACAGACAAGACATGACTGAATTATTACACTTAAACGCTTAGCCACACCTGATTCCGAGGGAAGCTCGGATTATCCGATAATTTCGGAAGACGACACAGTAACCGTTCTGTTATTTCTAACTGAAGCAGGCTGACCGAAAATTCTATGCAAATGTGAGCGCTTTGATCATTTGTGAGTGAGACTCAGTTTGTATCACATAACATCCTCGCTATTATTCAGTGTTATGCTCATATACTCTCTTCAGCATTCTGAATTGGTTGGTACGTAAGAGGACAGCTTCGTGTACTGCGTAGTTGCAAGAGGTTTCAGTATCGAGTTTCTGAGGACGTTCCATTACAAGTTGATTAAACCCGTCAAACTAGTAAGGTCCGTGCTAGCAGGTCGAATGTTTTTTATAAGCTCGAGAGTTCATCATGTCTATCGTGATACTGAAAACGTGCTGTGTTAGTTTAGCAGCCGTCCACTGAGTAATCACAGATGAAGTATATAACCGGCGATTTATCCTATAGAGGGTAAGTGCACAACAGTCTGTCAGTTAGAGGAATTATAGTACCAGTTTGGTTTTACTTACCTGTAAATGTTCGCTGGATAACGGCTTACTTATGTAGAATTCATTGACCGTATACCTGGGGAGACAATAGTGGTTCTGTCAATAGGCCACGGTGACGCATGGCAGGTCAGCTTGGCATATATTTGAAGATGCTGTTTGCTGAAATGAAGACGCAGTTCAACGTGAACTGGAGCTTATATCGGCTTATACCAGTTTGCCGAGTTATTTGAAAAGTTCCAACGATCTTTCAGCAAATTAGTCTACTACTTCGAAGTGTTTCGTCATAGAAAACTTCCTAGGTGATTTAAACAACACCTCGCTTGTTCTGACATGATGATTTGTTTGCACTTTTACACGACAATTTTCTCATAACTTTTCTGATATGATACAAATATGGTAAAACATAATTTTTGAATCCTGACACTTTATGAGTTTTGACTCGGGCATCCAACTGTGGGTGGTGCCGGTAGTACACGAGCAACCCTTGACGTCGACTTACTAGAAGAGGCAGTAACATATAAGTAGACAGTTTAAAAACTTTAGGTTAACAGACAGCTATTTTAGAGATTACCGATACACTCAATTCCCTATGGATAACGCCTAAAACAACTGATAGAAACTGAACGTTGAACAACCAAACAATCAAATTCATAACGTCAATTACCAGATCTACCATAATTTTCCACAATCATAAACCGAATAATCTGTTTGGATTTAACAGCAGAATTTTGCTTTGTGTATAAGTATGTTTGTAAAAATATGTCAAAACTCCCCTACCATTTATAAGTGGAAATAAAACAAGTGCGATAATTGGGTGTTCTAAGAACAAATAGGCATTTGCTTGGTTTGTAATTCAGTGTGCGACATTCAAAATTCCAAAACATTAGCCAATAATAGAAGATATGTTTCGGAACTGTGTGGTTGTAAACCAAAAATGATCATGCACTGTGATGTACATTTGCTTGAATTACATGCGACGATGGAGAATGTTGGCGAAGTAACCATATAAAGTGTCGGGGAAGTCGCCAGTTCCCGAAAATATTGTGCAACAGCAATACAAACAAAGTACACTGTCAGCGAACTTCACCGTTGCTCTAGTCGTATACTTCTACGGTCTCCACGATCGTCCTCATGCGTCGTGACAACGGCTGCTGTCATTCTGACTACACGCCTAGACTGAACTCTCCGGACTTTCTTCTGATCCATTATTTTTGGCTTTGCTTTGCTGCTAGTCGCAAACCTCATGACTACGAAGGGGTTCGTGACCAGGTTGTCTTCAGGCTGAGCGACACAAAGAAGCTCCGTCTGAAGGCCGATCTCTTTTTCTGTGTTCATGCGGCAGCCTCGGGTGGATGGGAAGAGACTAACTGACCACAAATACTCCGCACTCCGTTGTTCATTACCGTTATTCGTTGTGCTCTCAATCCGCCGTTTCCCTGACTGTTATTTCGTTTCCGTTTACGCGCTCGTAGGCCATAAATCTAGTTACAACATAGGAATGGATCTTCTACGAGTGGTATTCGCGTATTAACTTCAGCAGAAGAAAAGCATAGTAGTTTCCCGCTTGAACAATCCGTGACAACTTTCCAAACCTTGAAGTGGAACTGATGTACGAGAAAGTGTGACAATACAGACCCGGCATTGATCGGTAGACAAAGCCTTGTCAGTATCAGATCACAGACTATTATGACATTACATAAGCACATGAAGACATTATAGAAACATTGCTTCGACTGTCTACTGAAGATTTACCTTGCGTAACAAACTGTTCGGACTTCTTGTTGAATGTTTCTAATTTTTCAGATCTCCCAATAGCTCCTTTAAAGAGTAACACTATCGAGAGCAGAAAGACATTGAAAGTTATTCTTAGGGATGTGTTGCATCAAAATATCCCGATTCTAATGCAAATGGCACAAGATCCGGTAGACAAATTGGACTGCATGTAGCGTCAGTTTGTTGCGTGAAACTGTTTAACCACAACTGAGTTATTCGTCCTAAAACTTAACGCATATAACGTGTGGAATCCGTGTTTAATTTCACTTCCAGGTCATAGGTGTCGGGTTATGGTTGCGAATTTCACAGTCGTCAAAATCAAACTGGATTTATCAGTTAGTCAGTCGGTACTATCGTATGCCGCTGAATACGACATGCGTTTTTGATGTAGTTGGCACAGTGTTTTTGATTGGTTGTGAACCTGAGTACTGATTGGCCGTCTCATATCTATTGACCAAGTTATATAATGAGCAGTAGGGGATTTGTTTTTCATTTAGATTGAACATCAACCACAATTGATCGCAACTGTCGTTTTCCCATAGATTTTGCCCCGTGAAAGCGTGACCGGGGTTCCAGTCCCGGCAGTGGCAAGCATATGCATTACTGATGAGCCCAAATGAGAGCGAAATTCGAGTCTAGTGCTTCTTTTCGAAAGCGGCCGACTAGAAAGTCTATGGGAATGTGACAGCTGCGAACGATTGTGGGTGATGTTCAATCCATATCAAGATAAATAAAACAGCCGAGTGGGGGCTGAAACTATTGAGCATGGAAATTTCACTTGCCGCCACTTGTTCCAACAGAGTTTGCTTCGGCGATTCACAAAGGTTGGCCGCTTTTTTTAACCTAGAACTCATCCGCTATGGAACTGAAACATTCGCTCGGGCATTCCATGGGTGAACTGAAGAAGAGTCCAAAATAAACGAGTTCCTATGACGTGCTTACGTAAACGGCCCCCGACTGGCACATTAGTATTAGGCATGAAAGCAAGCCTGAGGCAAGTGTACAACCCAACAATTGAACTGGCGGCTGTCCGCCGTCGTGACTGGAGTGTCGTGTGGACAGACCACCGACGTTTCAGGTCGTCAGTTTGGGCTGTGTGATAAGTTAATCTTTCAGTATAATAAAACAGTCAATGGAAATGGCTGCTTTGGTTGACAAGTGATTTACATGCTTAGGGTACTTGATGTCTGTGCATGTCTGCATGTATCCCATACCATCCATATTGGTGATTCTCTGCATGACTACAGATGCAGGGCTGTCTATTCACCTCAGGCGTCTTACTGGGTGTGCATGCTTCTGCAACTTCCAAAACTCATGATATAGTGAATGATTTCACGACACATCTGGTGAAAATGAGGCTGTTGTGCGTTTCCCATTTGTTATAACAAACACCACTTCATATCACCGTTATGTACATCGTCCAGACTGACAGACTTGACTGTGTGATCCAATGCAAAGTTGTGCAAGCCGTTCTGCTCTTTCTTCCGTCCATGAAATAGCTTCTTGATGTTACGCGGATCTTTCGTTCAACGTTTAGTTTTGTCGTGTTGTTAAATCATTACAATTCTAACCCCTCTCCAGCCATTCACAAGCAACTCAGCGGAATCTGCATTATTTAGCTGTGTTTTACAGCTATCCCTTCGACAGCCAGGGAGAATCTTCATCAATTTTATACCATTAACACTTGTGACTTTGAGTATTTCAGTAGCTTGTTCACGCTGAGAGCTTAGTGCGGTATATCTTCATGTTACCCAGACCCCTTGGTTGTTTTTTCCCCGATTACTGTACGTCTTTAAATCGAGCCTGAATAGCAAGCAACAGGGGTCTCTGGACTTATTCTCAAGGAGGTCAAAGTAACGGGAAGCTACAGTTCAACAACAAAAAATCACATTCGAAGATGTGACTGACTTTAAAAGTATAAACAAAAGAGTAATTATGACTTGAAACTTGTCACTTCCTCGAGAGAGTAGAAGATACTGTTCAGCGGTTAAGTACGTTAACTGAAGTTCATGAACACAGACTGACCGGAAAGCCTCGAATATGGGGTTATCCATCGGGTCAGCAGGACAACCAGCTAGCAAATCTAGTTATGAAGCAATCCACAAATCAGAATTTGCCTGGCTGATCGTTCCAACGAAGTGGGTTGGTCTTACCTATGTCTGTTGTAAACCCACGTCATAGATCAACTTCGGTTCACGACGAAGATGCGTATTACTAAGCAGCTGCACTAAGTGCATGAGAATCTGGCACAGTCTCTTTCCGAGGTTTGTTTACTGTAACTCTCATGGGATTTGAAACCAATCAGTTCCATCAGCAACCATTGGAGTGATGGGCGACTCTTCTGATATGGCTGAAGTATACCAACTTTATACACAATGGGGAGTCTCACTGAAAACTAATAAGCAAACGACGCTGTGGTAGGCCACAGGATATTTTCTACAGAGACGGCAGGAAGGTATGCAGGCTACTAACTTTAATTGTTGTACTTCCTTTAATCCTTGATTGATATCGATCAGTAATTTGTGGTTGGCCTGGCAACTAGCGACCAGCTTCACAACTGCAACAGGAGATGAGAGAGGTGTTCCCAAACCGTTGATACCAGTAGTTATTAATGAGTTGTTGAATAAATGCTTCCACCTTGTGGGGTCTCATGAACGACCCTAACACAGTCGGCGCAACGGATCAGCTGCCCTAGTGAGTAGAATCCAGAGATAGGGCATCTGTTCGAATTTGGGTGGCCTAATCATTCATAAGAGTGTCGAAAGCTGTAACCACATGCAGGTGGTATCGAGCCTGCAACACTACTCATCGTGGTTATTTATTAGTTCAGTTAGTACTTTGTCTAATTTCTTCTCATACAAGACATTTCTTCACCAGATCATTTGTCACGACCATTTTGTGTAGGGACCAGTTTGCCACAGCTAAAACTTGGTTGTTCAACTATTTTGGGAAGATATTTAACCCAGTAGTAGCGTACATGGTCGAACCAAATTCGGGTAGGAATGTTTATTTGGCTGTCTTCTTATACCAGTAGTAGATGCAGATGAAGCACATTAACGTCAATCAGACATATGGCGTATTTATGACCGTGTACTGTCTAGATAACCAATCATCCAGGGTGACTAACCGGAGCTGCTATTGTTACGGGAATTGTTATTTGTTTGAACTTGGATGAATATCACTCATTCATTCATTCACGCATTCATTCACGAACACTTATTCTCCTCTCTCTATGACCTTCATTGGGTCATCCGACTGAACACAACCCACTCGTTCTCCGCAGGATCACTGACATGCGCCAAGAATTTGCTGGGTGACTGATTTGTAAAAAGCGGATTGATTAATCGATATCTCCCCTCGAAATGTTGGGTGGTGAGCGTACAGTGGGCAGTGCAATTATGGTGTACACGTTCCAGTGACGGAAATAAATGTTGGTGTAATCCATGCAGCAGGAACCGAAGGATGTAGCTCGATCCTTCCTGCTCACACCGACAGTAGCCGTAGCTAAAATGAATTTCTTCAGGAATGTTCGTTCCCCATATTTTGCAGCCGAAGTGACAGGATGCGACAAGATGACAATGACCTGATGCATCAGTGCATCATTTCACAGGTGTTCAAATCGTCTGTCACTGCTAACTCCACCTCTCGCTCCGCTGTAAATAAATTTGAGTTTCGTCGTTTACCATGTATGTAGACACCGGATGACCTTAATATTCAAGCCACTTCATCGTTGCTAATGGTTCTACTGTTGTGTCTAAGCGTTTTGCAGTAGTTTCAGTCGTGCATTCACCGACTGCGAACTGGTTTCAACTACTTTTGGCCGGTAGATATAACCGTTATATTCATTAATCTTCCTTCATAACCTGTTATGTCCACATATTTCTTATCAGCTGTTCATAGCCATCCAATGACCTTACCGTTGACCTTCGCCTATGATTCCGGTCGAACGTATGCAGCCTTATCACTTGGGTGATCCTAACATAGAATCGAATTTGGTTATAAGCGAACATGATCGAAGGAACGAATAGACCGTTAGAACGTATTGCATATGTTCACCTCTTATGATGACACATCACAGTTGTGTCCGAGGGATATGAGCATCAGACAAACAACCCACCACGTAACGAAAGCAGAATGCGCGTGCGCTTTCGTTCCGGTTGACACTGTTGGCTGAAGATTAAGAGATATTATCTGAAACATTGGCCATATCCTAATGGAATATCCTAACAAACAGCTGCTCGTTTGCCATCCGTCTGCGGTTCACACTTCGATTGAGCTCATGTCGAGAAAACTTTAGGTCCCTGTACAGTAAGTATAAATGTACAACTGCAATAGTCAAACTTTCTGCATAGGAAAGGGAATATTGACTTACTGAAGCGTACAGAAGTGAAATTAGATTCGGACACATTAGAGGAAAGGAGTTGGTTAGAAGCAGAATGACATATTTATGAAATTTTCCACTAATACTAAATTTCTTAGATAGAATCGAAGGAATACAGATTGTACGCAAAAAATAAATTGCATTTGCAAATATGTTTGAGTGATTGTACCGAGGCTGTAGTGTCTTTCATCGAAAGTTTAGACGAAATTATAAGGAAGTAATACAAACAGCTTGCAAGAATGTACGCAACAGTAAAGTAAATAATCACGGAGTATAGGTCGTATAAGGTTCTGTGGGGCCATCGCGTGAAGAAAGGGCAGTTGCCCGTCCGTAGCATCGGTATGTTCCTCAGTTGTTATAAATCTGATATTTCTTTATAGGTCAATCTAATTCGGTGTATTAAGAAAAAATGAATTTTACACCTTTTAGTGCGGAAAAGATTGTACAACCAAAAAAATGTTTACTGAGACAAAAAACTTCTATTCCACAATTATACGTCCATCTAATAGGGCATTTGAATGAAAACATCGTACGGTACAGACGTTGAGTTGTATTCGGTTAGAATTGGTCGCTTTCACCGACCAAAAACTAGAAACTACCCCTTAGTTTAACGCTTTAAGTCTGAATTGTTCTGAACCTAGATGAAATGTAGACATTTTGTGTTTCTCTCTACTTCCTGGAGGATTGCAAGTGATAGATTCTGCACGGGACAGAATTTCAGCTTTTAAAGAAATAGACATCATCAACAAAGAATCTAGATGACCTCTGAGTTTTTGAGTATATTGGTACATCTCATGAAAACTACTGTAGGAAGTAACGAACAAAAGTTGTACATCTCAGACCAAATAATCAGCAATACAGTAGGTATCCACGAGAAATAGTCTTATACGCATTAGCAGACGGTATCTGACGTTGTAGCTTTCTGTGAAGAACAACTCACAATAACATAAACAGTCGATCGCTATTTATTTATCCATTTAAATCTTCGACAAACGTCGCCGTCGAAGAATCGCTTTGAAGAACAACGAATTAGTTGGTTTGAGTTCCAAATCACCTGAGCAGATCAGCGCCAAAAGGTGGAGGGTAAGTTAATTTCAATGGTATGGACGGTTGAAAATAATATTTGCTAGACTTGTGTGATATGTCCATGATGAAGCAGTAGAAGATCATGTACACATGGCCGTGTGCTGATCAGGGGAGTATTTGTTTCAAGTTTGAAGCGAAGTGTACAGTCATACAGTTGGATGTTTTCTGTTCTAATAGTGTAGTTTGTAAGTCAATTTGTCAGTGAATACGTCAAGTTTCGACGAGTAATTCTGATATGCACACTACAATGCAAAAAAAGTGATGGCTGCTGAGCAACCAAACCGATACAATCTTTTGGTTAGTTGCAAACAGTTATCAAGCCCTAATTAAGGATTTCCGGGGACCATTATTCAGAAACCCGACCCATACTGCTACCTTGACGAGGTGGTCGGGCTTGTGTACTGTTTTGATCCGGCGGGCTA
>LUCH01001510.1:73948-127067 GCA_013368495.1 Paragonimus heterotremus
CGGCGGCCCGAGCCACAGTACCTTTTGGTCAGGCTCATGGCTGTTATGATTATTATTATTATTATTATTCAGAAACATGGATAGTCATCAATAAACGCACGTAGCATAAAAATGCATAGTTGACGAGGGTACATTTTAAAGGTTTGTTACGCGAGAAATCGACTAAGCAGTCTATGTGAATGTAAAAGATGTAATCGAATATGAGTACCGTTCAATTTGTTGTAAATGCGTCGAAGTTCAGGAACAAACAGGATGTCACATCTTTTTTTAAGGTGAAACCATATGCTGGTTGTTCATTTACCATAAAATAGCTGTTTCTGATAATTTCCATGATTATATCTTATATCAGTCTGTTTTGCGAATACAAAACTGTCCACAATGTAAGTTTTCAATTTTTACCCCTTCGTGTAGGAACCGGATAGATTTACTGAAAACTGTAAAAACATTGGTCAAATGCGGTAAGAGTACTGTGATTACCATGACGGACCGTATACACAACGCCATAGGATATTCAACTGTTCTAATGTCCAATGCATATATAGAGTATGGTATGTAAAAATGATTTCCACATTGACGAAAGTATCTTTCCAAAACTAGGGAATGATTCCCTAGTTGTTTTGACCTGGTATTTTGTGTAGCGGTGCATGCAAAACGTTGTAACTTGTATTTAAAAATAATAAAACCAGTCTCCTGTAACAGTTGGAGTATTTCCAGATGAGCTCATGAGAACTCACAAGCATCCAGCAGTTTAACCGATATCAAGCTTTCGACCAGAGTTTATTCACAAAGTACTTGGTGGGATACTGACAGAAGTACTGTTAAAAACTCTGAATACAAAACTTGTGATCTTCTGAGAGGTTGGACGTGAACTCAAATTCCCTTCATACGTGAAAATAAGAATACTACAACTGTACCATTACAAGCCGATCCAACTGCCAACACTGTAGTTGATTAATGAAGACAGAAGAAGTTATTTATTCAGTCTGGTTGTTGCTTGAACTCATAGTTGGATTGTGTTAGGGTCAGTTCTGACCGGGAATTTTAAGTCCGAAGTCGGATTGGAGATGTAGTGCTGCAAATTTTCGTTGTCTGCTCCAACGCTCTGAATTGGAACTAGACAACAGAACAGATTACTCCAAAATTTTGCCGGAAGATGCTGCACCCTTTCTTCTTTCTTCTAGACCATTTTTAGCTCATAAATAAGAAACTGTTGTACAATGATTTTAGAAGCAGCAATTATGTCTTCTTAACTCAGACTGAGAAACAAGAAAAGACAAGGACGCCCGAGCTTCAGATAGTCGTATGTCCTAAATACTGTGGAGCCTGTCTTACCTAGTCAAACGCATGAGAAGTCAGCGAGAGAACGACTCGTATCAGTCTAAGCCAATTACAACCAGGTAAAATGTATGTACAGTCGATAGTGCTAACTGTAAATGTGTTTACTGCTACAACTTCAAACATCTTGCCCCTAATGTTTTGAACATTACATAATTTCTCCTGAGGAAACTTCTGGAATGGGTATGTTAAAATTCGACATCTATGGGACTATTTCATTTAAGATAGTTGACTACAACATAGGCAGCCGTGTCTGGTGTCTGTAAGTGTATGGTTTGTTGTGCTTTAAAGAACACCGACTAACAGCCAATTTACCTCATCATTCGGTTTAATTTTTTCGTCTCCATTTTGTCTGTATCCTCTGTAAAGCTATTCGGTATGTCTGTTTGGTCGTTCTGTTCCAAAGTTTAGTTCATAAACGACCTACCCCCGTTTATCTGTAAAGGTTTCCGTAAACCATGCTGGACGTCGGTTTTTGAATTCCTTTGCATTTACACGGTTGAATATTCCACTGAGTTGTTAGAACTGAACCATCGGTATTGATCCAGGTTTATTATCGGAATGTAACCTAGGCAGTATGGATTCACAAAGTATCCAGTGATTACAATTGCACATTCTTGATTTTATACTAGTCAGATTTAAATGTTCTTCATGAAACTACCCGAAAACCCTTGAATCAAATGAAGTGGAGATTAATACCTCTTTATTGAACAGAAGGTAATCATTCTGGATCGACAGCGAATCACATCTTATGAAGAATTCTCGCAGTTGCGGTTCAGAAGCGTTTTTTGGCCAGCTATGTTTTGGAGATTATTTGAATTGGACAGTAGTATTATCAAATATTGGATGTATCTTTGGTCGAGTCTTCAGGGCGTGTTGTGTATGAAACAGTGTCTATGAACACTGACGGAACTTATTTTTCAAGGTTATTGGCCGCACTAGCTACTTCATCATCTGTGATATTTTGTGTGACACTCAAACGGAAAAGTAAGTCTGTGTGTCCAAATTTTGATGAGTATTTTTGTTCAAAATTAAAGTCGTAGCCTAGAAGAATGTTAACTCATCTTTGAAGGTCGTTGACAACGTGTACTGGAATGAATTTCTTGACAGTAAAAATGACTAACAGTGGTTTATGATTGGTCCGAATTGGGAGTTTTTTGTCACGAATCATTTTACGGATCTTTCATACAGTGGACAGTGAAGCTAATGTTTCTTTCTTAATTTGGTTATAATTCCATTCCACGACGGCTAGCAACTTGAAGGCATGAGCAATAGCTTTTTGTGATCCATCCCGAAACCGCTACAGAAATATGGCTGTTGTTTTGTATTCGGACGAATCTGTTACAGTGATGTTGTATGACAGATCACAATGTGTCAACAAAAATTATGATGCTAAAATTAATCATATAGACGCAAAAGCTGTTTGATATAGAGGTGTTCATTTTCACTTAGAAATGCACGAATGTAGATTGTTCATTGCTGCACAATACACATGCCAGTCAGATACAAACTTATTGTAGTAATTAATCGTACTCAAATAAGACTCAGGGGTATTAACATTAGCGGGTGATGGCAGTTCACAAGCGAGTAACTTTTTTGGACCAGAATATTGTCCACCAGCGTTAGCGATATAAATTAGGTAACGAGAGGCGTAAGAGAAAATGGACATTTTCCCGTGCGGTTATAAAACTCATACCATTCTAAATACCTAGTGAGTGCGCTTAAAAGACCAAACTGTTCTTCGACATTGTGACTGACAAAAGTGATATAGAGGTAGGTTGCAGCCAACGATAATCAATAAAACATCGTATACCTGGTTTGTTTGATGACTTCTGGAGCACGCTTCACTCCGAATGTTAATCAAGTGTAATGATATAAACTCTTATGTGTATTTATTGTTAAAATTTCCTGTAACTCATCATTGACAGATAGGTTTCTGAAAGACCAGCCTATCACAGCATGTCGATCTTCATATTTCCATCGTGTGATGAAAGTTTTGGCTTGACGGTTGAATGTGCAACCGTTAAGAGGAACATTTGGTCCTGATAAATATGTCACAATCGATTAACTTCTTTGGCTAGCGTGCCTTCAGCTATCGGTTCGGAATAAGTTTTATTATCTAACCCTCGGTCATTATCTGCGGTAATCCAAAGGGCGAACTCCGAGGAACTACAAAAGGTCGAAGAGGTGCTGTTCAAGATTCAGACTGCGATTGTAACCCGCCCCCAAAAAGCAAACACCCAAACTTATCTACTGTAGGTTGCTTCAGGTTGAGCTGCTCGGCATCCAGATTGATTTCTTTCAAGGTAAGACGAAGAAATTGGATTCCTAGTTTTTGAACTGTGCAAATTTTTACTGAACATGAAACAGCGAAGCACTAGCGCTGAACCTGCATGTGAAGCACTTTATTACTTCCGTAGAAAATGGCTTACCTCGGGTATCCAACAAGTTTTTCCGTCATTCAACTCACTCTGTTGCTGTCTTGCAAAGTTCCGGAGTCCTAAGTGAATTCAGCCCCAAATCTTGTGTACCATGGTTCAAACAATATTCTTAATCGTCACGATAATCATCTTCAGGTTTGAGCCGTACCGATGGCTACAACGGCTCGGGTTGTCGTTGGTCTTGATAATGGTCCACGATACAGCACTATAGTAAATGAGTACAAATTGACAGCAAAAAATAAGACAGAAGAGAAGACAGCTGGATTTCACGAAATTAGAGGGTAAAATTTTTGCATGCAGGCTGGCCACTGACCACGTTACACTGTCACTCAGTATTTTTAAATAGCGGTGTGAATAGTCGTGAAACCCCAGACATTTGTCAACCTTGCTCGGCAGGACGGTCAAGGTTTTCATATCCTGTGGCCACGCCATCGTCTGGAAGCTTTCCGATTTCCTCCACCCATCAGCAACCACTCTGAGCAGTGCGCGGTGTGGCAGACATTCTGTTGGCACATGGAATACATGGCGTAACCACCGGAGACTAAGCATTCTCATTAGCTGGGTCAACATGTTTGGAATTATACGCTTCCCAAACACGTATCGAGAGATTATCGCCTTAGTCAGTCAATTTGATACAGACTAACTGGCGGAGACAACAGTGATCGAATATAGAGAGTTCATAAGTATCTTCCGCACTAGTTGATCAGAACTCTGATCCATACAGCAGAATTTAGAGTACCTATGTAAAATCTACATTCATTCAACAACTGAATGTCTTTGTAATACCACAAGGTAAAGCAGTCGACAGTCTCCAGCAGCCTAACATCGACAAAAAAAGTTAGGATCGATGCCAACCCAATCTTGCAACAAAACTTTACATTTTGATAGTACAAAGTATCCAAAACCGGGATCATTCATATCATCTAATCGATTCAACATGGTCTGCGTGCTTTATGTGTAGGTAGTAAATAAACCACAGTAGATTTCACATGAACACTTACCGCTGTTTGTGTTCTACTGGGAAACTAGATATTCAGAGTTCCTGAGGTGCGCATAATCGTAATATCCGATCGTCGTTGTCATGCCCACAGTCACAGAACAGTCTACCCAGCCGTAGTTTTTGTCTACAGTAATACAGGATTGTGCGTTCACATCACTACCAAACACGATGATGTTCGGGAGCTTAGTTTGCCTCGGTAGATCGAGGAAGACGTTCTTGACAGCCTATCAACTACCGTCTGTTAAAGCATGTGCAAGGTCTGACAAATAAGTACCGAGTCTAAAAGCACTCCGGTGACCATTCAGTGGGATCTAGTCGAGCAAGCTCTGTTGTGCCTTATAGTTAAGTTCAACTCACATTCTAGCTTGATCGAGAAAGTCGAGAAAAAAAAACCTGGCTTAGCATTATTTGGGGGGCGAATCCAAGTGATTGGCAACTCCAGGATCCTAAAGGCGCGTTTTGGAGACGGCAGATGTCAAGTCGCGGGCTTGAGAGTGTTAACAAGACCACCTTCCAGGTCTATTTGTAAGAGAATGCGTACGTCAAAAGCGCCAACGTTCACTGATTTTCTCTGCTTGAAAAGAGTAGGGTTAAGAGCACCAAAGAAAGGTAGTGCGCCTGAGTGGACTGATCCATCCATACAGTGATAACTTGTACTTTCCGGTAGTTCCTGCCTCGTAAAGAGGTTGAGTTTAAGGACCCCACTTAGAGCCTACGACTCAATATCTGACCTGTGTGGCAACATGAGTTAGGGTTTCCATAGTGGACCTTACCAGGGGCCACTAACCCCGAATATTGATTCACCTGATAGTGAGAGACTTGTCTAGCAGTAAACAAGATATTGGCGTCTAATTCTAGTTACAATTACCCACAGTGGATGCATTCAAAGCCACACCAGACTTTTGAATGATATCGAGATTGACTGTGTTTGATAACACGCTGGCGATCAGGACGATCGCAGTGCTTCTTTTTTCCGAAGTACTTTTCCTAATCTCCCTTCTTTTTTATGTGAAAGACAACAGTGCCGTGACTATACAAATAGTTTCGCTGAACTGTCGTAGGATCGCGTCTCACTATCCAGACAACCCTGTATCTCCTGTTTCTCTTGTGGCTGTACTGTTTTCGTCCTAGCTGACATCATTGTATCTAAAAGGACCGAAGTCCTAGATACCTTAGCCTCCCGGATCAGTGCAATGCACAAGCCTGACCAAGTCAGATTAGCAATCTAGGCCAGAAGACGTTCCTGATTCTGACCCATGTCACATAGTCCGTAATGCTATCGGCGAAGTTAGAAATGGTTTAGCTGGCTGGACCAGACTGATAGGATGAACATTGCCCTATCTATTTCGTGAGCGTTTCAATAGGTTTAATCTACGCCTGAGGACTTAACGCAAATATAACCACGTGTTTTGCCAGAATGTGTTGTTAGTTTGAGCTTGTAGTGCTGATTCAGTCACAGCCAACATACTTCTGTTTTGTCAGGAGAGACAGAAAGAACAAAGGTTAGTAGAGCTTCGGATCGGTCTAAACCCAAAAGGCTGAGGCGCGTGTATCACGCAGTCGACCGCATGGCAAGCAAGCCAGAAATAATTTAAACCAGTCTAAACCATTCTCAAATAAGATCTGTGCAGTAAAATCGGCGATGTTGTTCGTTCATGTGATAAATGCTATGACCTCAATCAAGCGTATACCTCTTCTTTTTGATGTTTAGGGTTGAGATTTTCACTCGGTTAGGATCCAGGCATTTCATCAGTGATGATTTCATTTTGAACAGTTGATGTTTTGTTATAACGTCGCTGAAATATCAGACTGTTCAGTTCAGGGGTTGCATAAGTTTTGATTTCTATTTGTGTTAAACTGGTAGAGTTTCTGTCATCAGACAACAGTACACTGGTGAGCACGAGGAGACATGCTAAACTTCATATTAAATGGAGTTTGATTTCGGCGTTCCTTTTATCACCTGTCTGAAACGGGTGACTAATCTGGAAAATGTATTGAATTAACAGATCAAGAGGACATAGATTTTAGGTAGGTTCCGTTTTACAGCTCTACATTTACCAAACTAAACAGGCTTGCGATAAGTTACAAGTCTATATGAAGTGTAATTCCAAGAGACAATGAACATCAAACGCTTAGATGATGGGGACTCATAGGTGAAATATCGATGGTCATGGGATGTAGTTGGCAGAGGTATCAAAGACGGAGAAATGTTATGTTGAATAAAATGTCAGTGTAGGGGGACTGTGAAGAGAAAAAGCCGAGTAAAGATAGAACTCGCTTATGTTGGAGAGCGGTCCAGTCATTTACAATCAAAAAAGAGGAAGTGAGGGCTCGGCGCAAGGTCCATTGGGAGGCAAGGTCCCGCGTTCCGTTGGCAGATATCATAGCCTCACATGAGAGAATTTACACGGCAGGTAGTGTACTGTTTTAAATGCCTGATTCACCAAACTTTGGTGACTCATGTAAACGAACTGTGCTACATTTGGGCTTCGGAAGGCTTTAGTTAGGCAGTTGTTTAACCAAACATGATGCTACTCTGAGATCATTTTAAGCATTTGTACTATTTCACTATCAGAATGGCTAGCTCCACAATCAACTGGTGTGTTGCAGTTATAGAAGGGTTGAAGTAAGTTATCTGCTACTTAAGATTCTAGACCGTCATGTGCCACCATCGATGAGAACACTGAGTTAGTGAGCAGCAACTATCTTACCTAATGCTTTGTTGAGTTGCTAGAAGGTAATTTCGCTGGTTCAATCAACTTCAAATAGTAGGCACATGAATAATTAGTTCCCTCGTTTTCCATTTAATAAACGTTTTAGTGTACTATTTATTATATCACACGTGAATAACCTATTAGGACGACCAGTTTCATAAATACTATTGCCAAGTTGACCCAGTGGACTCTCAAGATATTGTTTCGCTATCGAAACCCGAAGTTGTTAGCTTTCTGTGAAGCAATGCTTATCCGAACTTACCAGTCGATGTGTGCACAAAAGTGGTTGAGACAACCTATCGGGTTGCTCTGGTCGTGATTACATAACAACTGGTGTGCTTGTAGGCGTGTCTAGTTCCCTGTTTGTCTTTATTTGTATGACGTATATAACTGACATGTTTTACGTTTGCGACTGATGAGAGTAAATGAAATGTTAACATATCGCAACATGTCTTCTTTCTGCTCTGATGAAAATACTCTTAGTGATTCTAATCGTCCCTTGTACAGAATCTCACGGTTCAATATCCTAACGTAGGAATCTGGTCCTACGCATGTGTCGCATGGACAAATATGTATGGTGATGAGAAACGCTTACATGTCCACTTTAACCGAAATACCATGTGTGAATTCATTTCAAATATTTCAACACGCGACTTTTGAAGAGATGATTACAATTCTTATAAGGTAAGGAACACCGAAAACTACGTTAAGAACGGAAAACTTCTGTAGCAAACATACATTATTGTTAGCACAACGAGCACTGCTGTTGTGAGATTTGCAGGTTATACACCCTGCAACCTCAACCTACAACGGCTTCAGTTGTAAAGAATGATTTCCTCATTAACACACCAGTAAAAGACATTTTTCGGAACAGTCGTAAAGGTGAGGTCAAAACCTATAGGCTGATTTTGATTTGTGTAACATTGATGGAAAATGAGATATATACAATAGTATAAACAATGGCTTTCACAACGCTATACAACCAATCCAGGCTTCCGTGATGCCTTCGGGCTGCTGCACTGATCTAATGTCATAGAGTAAATAACACCTACAAGTTATCTCAACTGTCGCATTCCTATAGACTTTCCAGTCGGCCTCTTTCGAAAAAAAGCACTAGACTCGAGTTTCGCTCTGATGAGAGCCTTTCAGCAATGTATATCCTTGCCATGGCCGGGACTAGAAAATCTATGGGAATGCGACAGTTTCAACTAACCGTGGATGATGTTTATTCTACATGAAAACCAAAATCCTCTAATACTCATCAGTGATTCAATGTTATCTAGCCAAGTAGAAGTCAGGTGCTTCAGGAACGGGATATGCGTCATCGCTCAGTGGATATTGTTGTTACCGCGTCCCATTTCAGGTGGTCAAATACTGTGATAAACACACTGCCTAGATATATGATGTATGAACTAACACGTTGCCCTCTAAAGAAATACAGTCTTTCGCTAACTTGAAAAGATGTTCCAAAGTCTGAATAAAGAACCTGGCCTCCGGATCACCATTCACCATGATCACTTAAGTCACGTCATATACTGAAAGTGTCTCCGCAAGATCAGAGAACAGTAATCACTAGTGAATTTGTTGAAGTGGATCTGCTTCTTCCGAAGGTCCCGCAAATAACATCCTTATGCTTCAGGACCATACAGGTTATGTTCACAATTACCAGATTTCAACTGCAGATTAGCGCGCCTGCATCTGCGGCTGGTTCAGGAAAATTGTTTTATTAAGTTTCATAGAGTTCAACTTTGTAGGTGTGTACCCTACACTGTCGGCTGGGTATTGGAATTAAGAAACAGTCTGAGCCCGGAAGTGCTTCTCATTTCATTAGAAGCTGGCTGTAATAATCGCCATGTATATCACTGATAAAAATGTTGTTCGTTCCTCCTTCTCGACAAGCACAATATCACCTAGCGTTCAAAAATAAAAAGTAACACCTCCAGATCCCTGTAGTTTCCTGACTAGTTATAGCGTACTTGGCCGGAAGCTACAAACTGAGCTTTTTTAAAACGCCCACTTGACACATTCCTCGCAAGGCTTGAACAGTTCGAGTGCAAACAGTTGCTTTACATCTAGACTGCCGGCGATGTGGTCCACTTAGTGCAGTTTCGAATATATGATGGCGTGTTACCGGTTTCCACTTGGACATGATGTCTGCGTGACTGGATAATTTTGGGCCGGTTAGTCGGTAATCGGAGGCGGCCGCACAGTTTTGTTGCCGTTGTGTTTTATAACCCAAGCACAATAACTGTTGTTCAAACAAACCATACTCTACAGCTTCTTAATAACATTTGTTGTTTCTTTATGAAAAGTGGTTGTTGCTGACATATTAAAGATGTTTCTGTTAAAAGATGAAATAAACATATAATTCCTTCTAGGGTTTTGTGACTTGCATTTAGTCTGACAGGCTAATTCAAGGATCTATTCACACAGTAACTCAAAACCAGGTCAAACATGTGTGTTTGACTAATTCGAGCTGAGTGAATATTGTCAATTTGACAACCAGTCGGCTCAGTAAAGATAAGCTTTATGTTTCCTGCAATCCGAGAGAACACATCAATGTAAACACACACAACCACACAAACACCTTCGACTAAACTGTTTGAGAGATTCAGCATATTTTTTAACAAGTCGGCGGTCCCAGTGTGTACTCACCATGTCACGCGTTCTTACTAGTACGTGCGCCCAATTCGAGTAGATCAAAGGTCGAGTGATTTTTCGGAATACACTTACCCGTTGAATCGATTATGGTCACTAAACCACTTTGAGATTGCCTGTGCATTTAAACGAGTTGCTTACTTCAATAAGTACGCGTGAGTTCGGCATGTGGCATATGTGTAATGTTGATCGTTTTTTTCTCGAGCATTCGTTACGAGTGAATCGCTGAACAGTTTGGACTGAGGATATGCTTGATCGTGAACACAACCGTGTTGAGAACAACACATACCGTGGCGTTTGAATTGACTATCACACTGAAAAACATATTACGACCGAGAATGGTTTATATGTAACACAGGTCTTGAAATAAACGCACCTGAAGTACTTCTCGCATTAAACGTTCGAGAACCTTTATTTTTATCAATTCCTGATTTTTGGGTTCCGATTAAGTAACAACACTTGGAACGAGTTGACGGGGTCAACAACATGACCTGTTTCCATGATGTGTTTTGCACTGGGTGAGGTTGGATTTCGTCCCAGTCGCTCTGTCGACATTGCCTGTTGCGTCATGACGCGCATCAACCACTCAGACATATGCTCAGCCATTCTGTGTCGTAAGCACCGATATGTTCTGCCGATATAGACTTCACCGCAACTGCAAGTGAACTGATAGATTACATATGAGACAGAACACTTCGGTAGGTCATGATTGTGAATTAGCTGAGCAACACTCCTAGTTGGGAGTAGCAACCGCAATTCGGCCGCAGGATATGTACGAATTAGGACGGATTGTAATTTGTTACTTACGTCAATTCTGACAGGATCGCTTTTGGAAGATAGGTTAAAACGACCTGGTTGTTAGGGACCGTACTCACGGCAGTCTTGGCCAGTCTTTTCTGGCTGTGAATATCGATGAACTTCTGAGAATATACGTTTGCGAGCAGCACCTTATTTAACCTTTCCTTTTCTCTCCTTGCAAGCAGTCATCGGTACATATCTTCAGGGTTCTGTGAAACAGGGTTCGCACAAGAATTCGTTTATAAGTAATTGGTGCAAAAGAAGAGAGCACTGACCACTCCAAGTGCCAGAAATGACTGACCAAGACTGCCGTGAGTACGGTCCCTAACAAGCAGGTCGTTTTAACCTATCTTCCAAAAGCGATCCTATCAGAATTGACGTAAGTAACAAATTACTATCCGTCCTAATTCGTACATATCCTGCGGCCGAATTGCGGTTGCTACTCCCAACTAGGAGTGTTGCTCAGCTAATTCACAATCATGACCTACCGAAGTGTTCTGTCTCATATGTAATCTATCAGTTCACTTGCAGTTGCGGTGAAGTCTATATCGGCAGAACATATCGGTGCTTACGACACAGAATGGCTGAGCATATGTCTGAGTGGTTGATGCGCGTAATGACGCAACAGGCAATGTCGACAGAGCGACTGGGACAAAATCCGACTCCATCCACCGCAAAACACCCTTTTTGTCGAGACTATAAACAGATTAATCCACTGGTATGACACTACCCTGTTAGTCAACTTTATCTAATAAAGTAGTGCCAAATATGCCAGAATAACTGAAACACGCACTGCCGTAGTCAATTCTTGCTATCTATGACTTTTTGAAGAAATTTAAAGTAATTAATGTGTGATTGGTGTTGATCAATAGCTGAGAAGTTTGGCGCATGTATTGTGATGTCTATGCGAACAGACTGCCTGTGTTTGACCATTATTGCCTTCAGCAATTAACCTTCATCCTATCTGTAATGATGGTGTGTGTCAATGCAAGTTACGATAAGCCTTGACTACAAGTTCAATTGTTTAACTAATAAGACACGAAGTCTGTGAATTTTGAGCTGTGTACTCCAAAAGAGCTTTCACTACATCGAATATTATTAGGCCAAATCATCCACTGTGGGTTGTAGCCACGAGTTAGTCAGCCGACTATTTGGTGTCTAAAAGGATAACGAACGAGAGTACTGTATTCAAAATTTATCGTTACTAGTGTTGTGATCCAAGAACGCGGATTGCACAAGGGTTATTTATTCGACAAAGCAATACACGGGTTAAGCATGTAAACCAAACCTGTCACAAAACCACTCATTTGCACGCAGTATTCGGCCTCAGACAGTCTCGGCTACCACAGATGTCAGTGCTCAGTTCTATCGAGTAGCAGGGCCCGTTATGGGTGATGCTGCACTTTGAATCTCCTTCTTGCAGTCTTCTTGTGGCTTGTACGTTGTCAAAAAATATGCCCTGCACCTGCTACTTTCAAGATTAACCCGCTGGTTAGCCAGAGCTTTCACATCTTAGTAGCTGGCCCGAACGAATCTGGTGTTGGGTTATCGAAATGAAAAATCTGGTAACCGAAATGTTTTACGCGTGACGTAACTTTTTCTGGGTGACGAGCAAAGTGCGTGGCCAGGATGCCAGCTATATCCCGACGTAGTGTTGACTCGCGATTGTCAATACCGAAGCATATGATCATGGTATATTGAAGTTACACTGGGCAGTGGGAATGTGCTATCGATCTGCTTAGAAAGGATGTTTCGACTAAATTTGCCCCTTTTCATTAAGTGTTACCCATATATTTCGAGTAATTTTCGCTATCTTATTTTGATCCAACATGTTACACTGTCCGACTTTTTGTTTCAGGAAAATGCCGCAGTGCTATACAGAGACACGTGCGCTCTGCGTCACGTTCATTTTGCATAGTCAGTTCGTCTCCTTTATGTGGCTCTATTATGTGAATGCACACGTCTGACTTGGCGTGTTCTCTCTCTCTCTCGGACAGCAGAATGTCATCTTGATCCACAACGTTGTTGTTGCTGCTGATTAGGCGTTACTCATTTAAGGATGACTTTTTGGCTTAGTCGAGGTAAGGACTACACGGAAATTCCGTTTGCAACAACAACGGAATGCGTGGAAATTTGTCTTTGAGGACCGATGGTTGCATCAGATCACTCTAACAGATCAATGTGAACAAGTCGTCCATAAAGTTGACTTAGAAAGTAGCTCGGATAAACGGATTAGAAACCGGACGATGCACTGCTTCTCGCTAAAGGATGCTAACAAACGAAAAACACATTTCTCTTTGACCATCGTTCAGCGACTTCACGCTATGCATGCTAACAGACGGAAAGTAAGTTTTTACTTAGAAAGAGATTACTGGATCGTCCTGTTAAATTTCTATACTTGATAGTGCAAGCTGATTCCCGACCAGGGAAGCCGACGGTATGAGCATCACTGTTTGTTGGATACGACTAAGAAGCAATACCTCAGGGGCTCAAAATCTACGTAACAGGCAACTGTCATCCAGGGCAGTCAGGACAGAGCGTGAATCAGACGCGATGATTATGTATGACACTCATGGCGTTAGAACAAATCACGTTACGAGGTGAGAAAAAAAACCAGTTCATATAGAGTTTAAGCTTACAAACACTCAGTTACATACATCTCCACCAATTCCCATGTCTTCTAACAAATATTTCGGACGAATTCGTTAACTTGATATAAAGGATGACTTCGTCCAATAAGTAAGCGTGCGCATCACGTCGATGGAAGGCGACAGAAAGATGCGATTGGCAACCCATCGGGAACGACGAAGATGTCACAGTCATGTCCCAAAGTTCACTGAATCGTGACTGTTCGAATATGAACCCCTTTGTAAATAAAATTTGATGTCTTTACCAGTTAAAACAATATGCGGGCTAAGACAGCCTGAACAGTCCAACACACAAATGAATCTGTTCGATCGTAGTGTTACATATTTTGCGGTGTGTGACATTTTTCATCACGAGTTAGAAAACGGTATGGGTGGGTTTTACCGTATGTCATCTAGAATCAGTACAAATTTGAAGAGGAACGAGTCTTGTGTACATTTGTTGTAGATATATGGCATTTGGGGTCTCTTGCATAATTTTGGGGCTCGGTCGCAGTCGTCAGATTCAAGATCCCCATGTGTGAAGTCGGTGACATTCGGGATGTCGAAGTGAAATTGAAAAACGTTGAAAAACTGAAAAAAAAGACTACGACTTCGAAAATAAATCTCGTGAAGAAGGCTTTACCGACCAAGCTCAACATGACAACTGACAGCCGGGAATGACGGCGGCTGGAAGTAGAAACGGTCTGCTCACTATCACTTTCGGGTTCCAAGATTTACTTGTTAGAGCACTTTCCCAACTGAAGTGGGCATCAGGAAAACAGTTGGCGACAGACCGAGCTATCAATTTTTCACATTTGCTGTTTGAAGACCAAATACTTTTGCAGTAGATGAATAGTGAAATAGTTATCGTCTAACGAGCATTTCACACATAAGAACTTTCACTTAAAGTTGACACAGCAGTCGCGGCGAGTCAGCTGATAAGAGAGAAGGCAGAAGAAGCAAAGACACGTTTGAACGGCTTCCTATGGGTATCGCTTTGTTGAAAGCAGAGGACACACAACAGAAGCAAAGCCGGTAAGTATTTCAACTATACTAACAATGGGCATTGGAAACGCAATTTCCCCATGTAGTTCATTAGCTTTCTGAACAAAACACTTCACCGTTGATCTAATCTTAAAAACAACCGGCAATGCTTCATGTCATCTGAATACATATGGAGTAAGGAAGATGGTTGGCTGATACGAGTGTAAGTATTTTTCTGATGGACTGCACGAATGGTGAGCGAAGTGGACTGGGATCAACGGTTTCGTGATATCATTTAAAAATCAAAGGCTGTTTTGGGTATGTCGTGAGCATCTCCCATCACAAAATGTAATTCTGTGCTTGTCCAATTTTTCTATCAATCGAGGGTTTGTTTTGCTAAATAGTAAAGCTTTCATTGGCGCGAAACAAAGAAAGTAAGGTATTAGGTGTGGATCTTTATAACGTCACCTGCTGAAGCATAAAACCGTAGTATACACTATATGGAAATTCTGTAGTGCAGATAAGGTTGAATAAATACGCGTAACTATTCACAAACGACGCTGTTTCCTATGTCCTCTGTAATAGGTTGGACCATGAATCACCTCTAACGCCAAAATTCTGATGATGCGTGGCGCCGATCACACAAAGTAGCATGTTATAGATAGGTCAGCTTAACGGCTTCAGTAGAGTATATCGATTTTCACTACATGCAGTACCGTTTCACTCAATTAGCACACTAGCTCGTTGTGTCATGCTTTGTTGAGTATAAGTATTGAGGTTATTTAACCAGACGGTTTAAAGACTTCTGTCAAACTGATGTACTCAGCTGAAAATGATTTTTCATCGCTTGACGAATGGTCCAGCGCTCTACAGACGTAGGGCTTTCTATCACAGGACCAAAAGATGAACCGCCATTCGTGTATTCAAATAACTTGGCTTCGCATGCAACCACATAGCACACAGCACCTTATTTTTCACTGCAGCCTCCCTTTGTATGAGTTTCGGTTAAAAGTGTACAGTTTGCTGGGTTGCCTGAAACGTGTACACTTTTTTCACGTGTCATCATAACATAAGCACTAATAATGAAATCATAAGAAGTAAATGGTCACCACCTTCGTTCTGTTTTCCGTGCCCCCGCTTCCAGATGTCACTCGCAGCCAATTTCTCTCAGCCCGTCGGGTTTGTCATACGCGACCTTTCTGTCCAACGCTAACCCATTTCAGAACCATTCACTAGATAAGTACAGATACCTCACACGTGCGAAATAAGATTCAGCGTAGTCACAATCGTGATAATTTATGGTTGCAAAGGAAAAATACCGACAGCTAGTCACGCATTCGTGATCGTGTGATCATGTGCGCGGTGCAGAAAACTAGGTTTCCATCAATACACATATATCGCACACTTCCCTCCTGAAAGTTTCCTGCTCCTTCCGAAGGGAAATGATCTTGTTGTGGAGACCATTTTGAAGGTTCGGTCATGCACAGACCGCGGACGATTACAAGAATTATAACACAATGCGGTCATGTCAATGTCCGTCCGTGATAGACATTTTTAACATGTTACGTTAGTACACGTTTCTAATGGTGATTGATTTCTTCTCAAATTACTTCCGGAATGGAAGGTGGTCGGTAGGTTAGGGTAAAATAGTCCATAAGGTAGGGTTGTGCCGATACCATACAAACAGCTAAGTGTTCTGTGTATCAAGAACATCGGTTACCCTCCATGATCTGATTATAAAACTGCTGAAATGATTTGGAAGTGTAGCCCTGAATGAAGATGATACGGCTAGCAGGCAAGTTCAGATTCATGACGTGTGACGCAGTTTAAAACCGCGTTAAAACGAACACATGGAGCAGCTTTGTACAACGATCCACTCAAACTACAGCTTGTGAGAATCTTAGTGGAGCTGCTTGTCCATGTGTTGGAAATAAATCCGTTACCCAGAAAAACCGAGTCAAACAAGGACGGCTCAACCACCCAGACCAAATCGGGACTACGAACACTGTTGGATCATAGAAGATAATAACTGGTTCATAAAGGATGCAAATTCAATCAAATAGTAAGATGAATTCTGGCTGAAAGATGTTAGTGGAAAGAATTTGTATGTAAAAATGGGAGATTATCTTCGATGGAACTATAAAACCAGTCTGGGTACCACAATTTTGCGACGGACTAGTATAAGGCTGTCATATTTCTTCGCTTCAATGACTTAACACCTCAATATGGTGTACTTCCAACTAGAAGCTGCCGTATACTGAGACCTAATCTCTGTTATGACGATCGAAGAGTATCCTTAAAGTTTGTTTAACCATGGCAAACTAAAAAGTCGCACGGGTTCTCTACGGAATTGATATAAAGACTGTAGGACGGCAAGCACAACACTATTGTCTCTGAAAAAAATAGCAGCACCTTCGTCATAAACGACACTCGAATTTAGGTGCTATCATGTCAGAGAATTGTAAATTTTTGTCAAGCTGACGAACAGAAGAGTAACAAAAACTAGAGCAACAGATGAATATAAAGGTCTGTATTTTGCGTACAATCCAGTAAGGTTAGTTTACTCATTCCATGGAGTGAAAAGTTTCCTTACGCGATCAGATAAAGTTTGTCGTTAGCTCTGATACTGAAACATAATTAACCCGTCTGTAGATCCCGCCAGTGTTAATTCCATGCTCCGAATCCGTACAGATTGGGAGAATTTTTGTCACCACTGAAAGAAACGGACTTTCACTGATCTGTTCAAATAACGCAACATTCAGTTCACAGTAAGGGAGGATGTATTCATTGTTAATTCATCTATACTTCGACCACGGGAGGCTGTTTAGCATCTGTTCTTGTAAACACATTAACTTTGGGCAATGATTTGAGCTACGAACCACTTCCTATTGTTTTGGAAGGCGATCATAGTGTTTTGTGTCTTTCTGGCATTGAGGAAACTGATGCTGTATCAGCTGTTCAACCGGAAGACAAAATAGCGACCCAAAGGGGTTGTATAAATGACCGAGGGTATTTATTCAAACTGAACACCATGCACAATATATACATTCATAATACTAAATTTAATATACCGTGTACATTTACTATATACATTACGCTGTTGGTTCAATGACATTCGTGACTTCAACCTAACCGAGAAGTCCCTGCTGGATGTGTTATTAAATTGAATTAACGTGACAGTTGATGTGCTGCAGTCGAGATGTTCAGGCAATCTGAACACTATTCACACAAGGTTGAGGTTGAGCAGTTAGATATGATTATTTGGTCATGCTTATTGCGAGATTTCTGATGTTGGGGCTAATACAATAGCCTTAAGAACACAAGGGTTGAAGTGCAAACTCCAACTCAGACAAGGATATATGCACCGCTGATGAATTCCAAAAGCGAAACTCGAGTTTAGTGCTTCCTTAAGAAGTCGGCCAGGTTAAAGACATCCGATCACAACAGGTGCGATCGAAGGGGGGATGGTGTTAAACCCGAAGGTATCTTTCCCAGTTTTGTGTCTAATTTCATTTTGTATAAGGGTCATCTAGACAAGATTCAGACCACTGAGTCGTATCAAGATATTTCAGTTTGTTACAAAAAATGAGTATCATCACCTTGATAATAAGGATCAGTGAACATAGAATTTTATCGTGGAGTGCAGTTGTTAATAAAGGATAAAACTCTTACTTGTGTGATCTTTACCTGTGTATACTAAGTTACTTTCTCTCTGTGGAGTCAGTTTCATCATCACTGTAATCACTCTTTTCGTTGAATCGTTTCTGGCGATTTAAGATAATTCACTCAGTAACGTGTACTTGACAATTCCAATAACGTTTATTCAGATGGTCAAGTTAACGGGACTATCTTGCAAGTGTATAAAACGTCAGAAAAGACGATCGAAAAGGTTGGAATTTATATGGTACTGTTTAGTAGATTACAATATAGGTACTCTCTCACCTTGAATGTGAATTAACCGAATACACAAATTATCCAACAGAAAGACATTCAAAGTTGAGTAACCAAACACAAGTCTACAAACAGTCAATGAGAAACGAGTCTGTTAAAACAACCGAGTGCAGATGAGGGTAAGAACACGCCAAACAATACCAAAAAGAAAAGTTTTAATTAATAGGTAGTGATTGTCATAAAGAAGAAGAAAGAAAACATTTCACACGCAATTAGGGTTAAAAAAATCATTAGGATCGCTTACTGTGCATAGAGAAGATAAATACAGGCACACTACGGATAGATTTTGTACAAACAAACCAAACATACCTCTACGGATTCGTCGTTCCACATCACATTCAATAAAAGATGACAAACGTACCAGACGAACTTCAACAAATCCAACACGTTTATTTGAACGAGCTGATGAGCACCACCCAATCTGAAGCAGGTATATAATAATAACAGAACCGACGGTATAGAATTGTTACACATATTTGATCTAAATTCTTTAGGAAGAAACATACTTTATCACCTTCCTCAATGGTGTAGTAAACAACCATTGGTGAGCGTTGAAAAAACCATCACAAGCCAGTCATGCTCAGTTATAAACAGACACACACGCCAGTAGGAAAAAAAATAGTCCGTCCGTTAGTTTTTCAAAATCAAATCAAATCAAGCAGTCAAAATAGCACCTACAAACATCTAGCCAAGTGTAGTCGCTCAACGTAGGCCAAAAAAGCCTCACACACACTCTTCGCACGCGCGTAAGCAAAACTTGTGGAAATGAACCGATTTCCAGATAACCACAGTCGCACGCCAAACGTAGATAACATGTACCAATTTGATTAAACGGTGTTTTGATATGTGGATAGACCAACAGACTAATTGAAGTGAAGGGTTGAGACAGAAAAAGTTCAGGAGTCGACACTCATTGTTAGGTGTTTGGAAACGGATGTGTAGGAGGTGGGAAATGACGTGAAATCTAGTGTTTTTTACCACCAAAAAGTCACTAATCACACGGGGTTATCGTAACAGATCTGCGCAAGCTGCCGAGCACACTCATAACTCGTGTATAAACTAGATACAGCAAGAGCAAAGTAAAATGTGACATGTGACCTTCAGAGGCACCATTCAAACGGAACAGAACAAAGCTGAGCAAGTTATGACCTGGTCTACCGCACAAAACGTTGAGGAGATGCCTAACTCCCTCGGCCTCGCCTCATAGTATAGAAGGATCATACTGGAGTGCGCACGTACCGTTAGTCTGCCCCATGACCTTTTGAAGGAGAATCGAAAGTGTGAATGGTCCCGAGAATGTGAAGCAGTGTTTACGGCCCCCTGATTTCTCTGTGTTCTGTACCAGTCTCATCACTATCGGACTCGTGGTCTTCAGCTGGCAGGTACATCCTGGACACTGTTACAAGAGAACATAGATTGCCTGTGGGTCCTCGGACAGCTGGCTAACAGAGGCTTTGGAGCACCGGGGACAGTGCTATGCAAACAGGGGAGTTGTGTAAAACGCAGTCGAAACTATCAAGCGTCCACGGATCGAATTTGAATTGTGCAGCAGAACACGCTATCGCGTTGTTAGCGCAATTTTAGTTTCTGTTTGTGTAAGTCGTGTGAATGGTATACTGGGGCTTTGGCTCACGCTTGTTTGGATTGTTTCCTTCTACAAGACTATTGCTAGAACCCTTATTTCGAAAGCGCGCTGTCCGTCGGTGTCTCTACGTTTCTCAAAGTTGATCCACATGTGGTACAGGCAATCAGAGTAAAAACGTCCTGTTTGTATGTTACAAGACCAGTGTGAACTATGAAAGCAGCTATGCTTACTCGATCAACGCCTGGCATGGAATACCCAACAGTGTTTGGCACGGTTCATGACCATGTATTCTGCCAAAAAACTACTCAGGTTTTGTCGCACACTTCTACGCGATACATCAACAGGAATGACCACTCGCTGTTGCACAATATGTAGAACACATCCTGACTTGACACTACTAGGAGAGCTAAACAATACGTAGACCTAAGGTGTAAATTTTCGACCACGAGAGTTGTACAGCTTCATCCATCTAACCAGTTACAAGTTAAGAACGTTTCACATCAGTCTATCCGTCCGTCGTGTCCCGCAAACTTCGATTGACTCAAGTGGTAATTCACAAAATCCGAGATCATTTATGCTACTGTGCTATCAGGTTTTTCCTAAGTCCAAACATTTTGTCATCTAGCTTTTTTTTATTGATGTATATTCGGTACACTGCTAATTACATGCTACACATATATTTTTATTGGCGTTATTCATCTTCTGATTATACGTAACTTGTACGTTAATATTGCCAGACTCCCCTTCCCCAATCAACCGTACAGTAGACCAGCTACTAGACTGTGCTCCAATATAATGTGAACATGAAGGTGTGGAAATTATCTCAGACATTATACTTCGAGACCTACATGGTGTGAACGTTTTACACTTATATGTGTGTGTACATTGTTCCAACAAACTTTAAACGACGCATGTGTGATCAATGATAACAAACATCGGAACCAAATCAAATAGTTGGGCACGCGTGGCACTAATAATACAAACAGTATGATCACTTACAGGAAACGATTCTCACTTTATTTGTGTTCGAAGAGTAAAGCACAACTAGAGATAAGAGGCCATCGAGGATGAAACATGTGACGACAACTGCAAATATAGGTGAACACTAGGCAAGTTGACAGAATGCAAACTAATCAGTCTGACGAGTGATCTGACCTTCGAGCAGATGGATTAGTTGATGACTCTGTCACGATAGCTAACGGAAAAGCCGTGTTCACAGGGTTGGGGCTGATGAAGAATAGCAGGCATGTGGGAATACGAGTGAAAACCAATGAACGGGGAAGGCAAATAGTGAAACTTTAGATGCGTGTTGTCGGAATGACAACGGTAAAATGTCGGTCACGCAAGGAAGGAGGGGGTAGGTAGGAAATGAAGCTTGACATCCGTGAAAGTCCTACAGTAGGGGTGAGGAGCAACTCAGAAGGTCTTTGACAGCGTGGAGTATTCGTTTCGTCAGTTCTGTATGACCTTTACATATTGTGGTACTCAGTTCTGTCACTAGAGAACATTCCGTATCCACATTTGTACTTTTAGATTGTTTGATTTAATACTGTGTCGACTACTTGGAGCCAGGTTTGCCGAACCCTTACTAAAGTGGGCTCAACAAACGGTCACACAAACAGGCAACTTGACTGCAAACGCTCAGAAAGAGCCAAGGTCGTCGATCACCCTGCCTCATCTGATGATACATGTGAGTAGCCCATCGGTCATTTTGTGTTTTGTCCTCAATTCGAAACAAACGTTGGCATCGATATGCCGAAACCACTGCTATCAGACACCGCCACCTTATTTTTTGCATACAGAAAACTGTTTGTGACGTTGATGGTGCCTTGGTAACGACCAAGCTAGCTTTAAACTTGTACCTTTTTTGCGTTTTGTGATTTGGACTTTCATACTTTTAACTCGTCTGCATTAAACACCAATAGAGATGCAGTGAAATCTGCTCGAGCATACATCGTGTAGGCTATGAACGTTCAGTAAAGGGAAAACTACAACCTAGTGGCCAGCGAATAAGCTGGGTTCGGAGCATGAGGACACTTATGTCAAAACAAGCATCTGTAAGACTTATCCGGTTTGGATTCGAAAACAGGTGCATACCTGCGACCAAAGATGGTTGAAAATTGATGGTTGCTTTCGCGTTCCAACACACCATTCAGCTGGTCTCGTTTGAAATGGTTTATTACACCCAAGGTTCGCGCGTCAGCGAACTCGCCAGCAATGTGTACCACTGCCACAGCTGGGGTTTGAACGCAGGCCAGGATCTCGTGAAGCAAGTGTGTTGAACATCGCACAAATGGCCACACACTAAGCGTGACTGAATTATCATATGCAAGCACCCAGTTAAATTCGTTTGTGAGTAGTGCTTACGTTGCAGAGTCGCCTCGAGTGGAAACGCAGTAATCGTCTAGTAAAGTCCAATCGCTGGCCACGCGATTAGGACAACTAAGGTTGAAGTTACACATATCATTAAACTTGTCGAACGATATCCCAGTTACCGATTAGTAATTTTCATATTTCCATAGAATTTCCAACCAGCCTATTTCTATCAGAAGCACCACACTCGAATTTCGTTCTAGTTAGAGCTTATCGATAGTGCATACCCTTGTCAGTGAACAATCTGAACATTATTCACAATCGAATGTGACTGAGCGTTTGCGTATGATTCGTTAGTGTCCAATGTGGAGTAAATGGCGCAGTGGTCAACATGGTTGCTTCAGAAAATCATGGCTGGGTTTCAAATTTAGGCCGGGGGGAAAGACAAAGAATACTGACGAGCTTCGACGAGAGCAAAACTCAACTATGCTACTGCTGTCCGGAAGACACTGACTGGAAGTCTACTGGAATGCGGAAGCTGCAATCAACAGGTCGGTCACTTTATATTTTCCTGATTGGGTTTGATTAGACTGGTAGTACTACCACATATGCAACTGTAACAATGAACTATTATTAGTTTAAATCATAAGATACGCTGGCACAAGTACCCATGGTGCCGAGAAATACACCTGTACCTTATATATGCATTCATAACCAATCAGTAAGGCACTATCAGGTTTGTGAACGCTTCGAGGCGGTCTGGTTGGGTATCTAGACCTGTCGTTTTTAGTCCATGGTAGTACCAATAGCTATTCTGTTTCACTTTTGCCACCAGGCGGAAGTCAGTATACTTCGGTTCAGTATTCCGATGCAAACTCTGTAAAAGTCTAATGGGAAGACTGATAAAACCCAACATTTCGAAGGACTTAGGTGTTACGGTATCGCGATATTTATAATATGGGTATTTACAAGGGTAGCCTTGTAGTGTTCCGCATTAAATTCTGACGAAGTGAGTTCGCCTAACTGCTGATACAGGTTTTCAAATCGAACTTCCATACCGACTTTCTAAGCTTCGTTCCACCAAGGCAAAGACGAAATTTAATTGGCTGTCTAACCGACAGCGCAAGAAGGATATGCACGATAGACACCATAGACAACGAATTCGATAGAGAATGGGCCAAGATGGGCCCAGAAAGATTTACTGAAAAGGATATGAAATGTAAAGATGTTCAGCCAGCAATAGAAACAGTAGCGAAAAAACCTATTCTGAACACTGTCATTTAAAAACGATACAGCTAGTGAACTGATAAGTCGTAGACTGACAAATGCATTGGCTAACACCTAAAATGTTGCACGAATGATCATTTCATTTAAAAGCCGACCGGTGTGTGTCACATTTCAAAGATAGCTTACCTAAGTTTCTTTCGTCATTCTGTATTTGATCTGTTACCTGCTGTTATCAAGCAGATTACGTTGGGAAAACCACTCGGAGACTATCAGACAGGATCCGTGAGCATCTTCCCAAACGGCTATGTAACGGTATAACGTGTAACGTTTTCTACACTATTTTCTATTTCATAATTCTGATTATTATTCACACGTTTCATTTGCCTCAACTTCTCATGTGCAGCCAACATTTAAACCAACTTAATCGAACTAATCAATAGTCAGTAAATACAACTCACTCACACTTCTCGGTTCGCGAGCCTTGCGTTCTCTCTGTATCCAGTGCCGCTAGTAAGCAGATATTTGGAGAGTTGGAGGTTAATTGAATCAACCGGCTATTGCGGCAAATTCCCTTATTTATCTGCCATCGGAATTAATCTATCAGTCGTCCAACGAATCTCATCTCTGGCGCTGTCCTCCTATCTGGTAGTGATCTGTTCAAACTAACGAACTTTGACTTATCAGTGAGTCGTTCATATTTTACCGATATATCTCCTGTTTAATTTGCACGTCTATCTTTGGGCTTATCCATAACTGTTACGACTCTTCTTTGATACTACCATATTTTTGTTATTTTTATCATTTGACTGATTAGGCCACTACAAACGAAACCAGTCTCAAGTGCTCTAGGATCGCATCTGATCAACACGGATCATCAAATCACGTCCGACAGAGCGTTCAAAATTAGTTACAAAGTGTCCCACGTCAATTTCCGAGTTGTCAGAATGAGATTGTTATCCAAGACAGAGCCGATCGCTATCAAACCCTACAACCCCCAACTGTGCACCCAAAAGAAATTCATACAGGTCCTACACCTCCCGTAACCAAACATGTGAAAACTGTCTGAAACCCCATGTCCTAGTAACCCTATTAAAACGTTATCACACACCGGTCACATGATTCATGTAAACACAACACACAAGCAAACCCACCACCGTCCGGGTAGTCATTCACAGTTACCATGACTATTACCATTACGTATAACTATATTCCTGTCTTATATATAGGTTCAATGTATCTCTTGTAATTGTGTGTAGTTATACATATGTGAATTACCGGAAACAGCTGTTTGTTACCTTAAATTTGTTTTCGCCTACAAAGCGGTTATTTCGCGTTTTACATTAGATTATTAGCAAGACACAGATGCTGTCTTGTGTTAAGTTGAACCGATTGGTCAAACAATCTATCGGAATCCTCACAAGACTCTTGTAGTAGGGGTTTTTGAGCGTTAAACCTCATCTCTGGCCGTAACAGTTTTGTGTTTGTGTATAGACCAACAGCCCACGGAATGATGTTCCCCATACTACGAGATGAGTCACATTTAAATCAGCCAAAGATAATGATTGTTTTCTTGTCTAGAATACACAAGACGGTAGCCAAAGTGTTTTGTATAGGAAGACTGGCAACGGAGAAGTGCTATATTACCAACCTGTTGACAGAATAGACGTCATTACATAGATAACTACCGCTCAGAATGCTTTCCATCAACTAATAACTAACGTCCGATTATTCATGAGTGATCGGGGATTCGCTCTGTATTGAGGTGTCCATAAAGTTCGTGAAGTCAACCTGACTGAGTAGTTTTCACCATATGGCTTTCGATTGGAAAGCTCAACCGCATGCCAGTCCAGTTTCAATCTCTACTGCCACTGGCCAACGAGATCACCAGTTGTTGAGGAAAACCACGACATGGTGACGAATTATGACAGTCCCTGCTGTTTCACTAAGTAAAATTGGTGTGTCGCCTGCCAGGTGATCACCAAACGTATTAGTGGGGAGCGCTATCTGACGTGCCCGCATGTGCCAATCAGTGGTATACCAACAAATAATACAACTAATTCTTCTATCCAGAAAACAATTATCCGCTTTTGTTTGCAATTTCTTTTAAAATGTCTTGTTCTCGTATATGCAACAGATGTAGCGAACAGCAGCTCGAGCCACAGCACTGTCCAGTCAGATTCATTACCGTTAAAACGGAATTAATAAACGAATGAATGTATGTCCTTTGGGATGACCGTGCGAACCGAACACAACAGCGCCATCCACTCACCCCCTCATATAATTAGGAAAGTTCGAACCGAGCGAATTCGCCTGGTCCAGTGAGATAGTTATTTGTTAAGGTGACCCATAACAGGCAAGAAGTGTTCCAGTCCGGTTAGTTAATATTCTTCAAATACGAAAAACTTTAAACAGTTTGACAATTGAAACTCTTCATTCCCATGAGCGTAACCAAAGTCAATCGTTTCTCCTGCTTTTGTCCAATAACTGTAAAGTTCCGCTTGGGATGAAATCGCCCTCGTGAGTAATGGATAGACCTGAACCCAAAGTATACTGGCGCAGTAGGTGGACACACCAAAAAGCTGTTTCAACCGAGACATTCGCACTCTTCTTTCACCCCGTTCTCATCTCCGATGTCATTTTGGAGACTCAAAATTCCTTTACGCAAGTAACAACGTCTGCTAACCCCCCCTTTTTTTGGGGGGAGGGTAGGTTCGAGTATATGTACAAACAATCATATTTTGTAAGTCAGCTTCGAGGGTTGGATAATATTCGCATCTACGGGCCAAAGCTCACCTGTTGTAATCGAGGGGGTGAGTGTGGGAAGATGCAGCATTTTTGTATTAGTAAGACACGTACCACTAGGCTGTGCATTCACTCTAGATGTACTTTTTGTTGCTCAAACAGCGTACTGTTATTCGCTTTTTTTTGAGTTACCTGTGAAATACTACTATTGTCACTCAGAAACTTTTACTAACTTCATAATCGACACGTTTGGGAATAATATTCTTGAACAACTTAGGCCTCCTATTGTTCCCGTAACAAGCGGCTTCAGTTTCTCGCTAGATATGCTCTTTAACAATGCAACGGTAATTCTTGTCCTGTTTAGTCTGAGCCCAGTAGATGGACAGGTTCAGCAAAAATGGACCTGCTTTCGCAAAAATAAACAACTGTTGTATAATTTTGTGACGTGTACGAACCAGATCGATAAATTTTCTCTCTGAATACTTGCTGTCCTAAAGTTTGCAGTTCGAATTTAATTTTACGACGTCCCTAAACTCTGAAAAGCCACCTGATGGGAGCATATTTGACTACATTTTGGAAACGTCCCCAAGTTTTTATGGAACTAGTGCTACCACGACTGGTAGAGTATATTAATTGGCTTGTAGACACCAGTTGTATACGTGGGCTGATGTGAAAACTGATTTGGCACGGATGCGTATCCTTCATTCCACTTCGGGTCAGATACAACAACTAGCCTGTAATATTATCTCTAAATTCCGTCTTCGTTTGTGTTTGTTCTTCTGACACCGTCTTTCGTTCCAGCACTCTCTAGTAAGACTCGAGAATCTTGATTGTATCGCCTGAGAGTTCTCATAGGCTAACATTCCGATTTCAAAAATGGGATCGCCTGACAGGTAACGAGTAGTTGCGCGTGCCCATCAAGTTCGAGCATGGTAGACGGGCTCCGGTGTGTCTCATGGAAGCAAATAACTCCATCACATTGCCAAACAATCTGCATGTGTGAACGTCGCAACTGTTGTAACATGCACTGCAGTGTCGGTGAGACCCAATCGAGCAGAGAGCGGCATCAAACTGACGCATACCTTATTCGGTCGCTGTAAGGTACACATTATGTTGATGAAGTGGAGTTTCTAAAAAGAGGAAGCATCCACTCTAAGGACAGTTCAAAGGTGCTGATAATGAATTTAAATTGCAAAGGTCGGGACCGATCTTGGTTGTCCATTCGACAAAGGTATCCATTCTAAGGGGAGCACCGTACGCAACAGCGGTTGTGACTAACGGTTGGAATGTGCAGATATTATTATCATGGTAGTTGTAAACCCTCGATGGTTCGTACTCGATATAGTGGCGCGCTTGAAAGGAATCGAACTCTCCTTCTTAAAATAAGTAACAAAGAAATCTCGGTCCCGAAAATACCACAACTATCTCGTGATTTGCTCCCAAGACAAGCCAAAAGACGCGTGCAAAAAACAGCTTTGTTCCGCTCCAAAACGTGTGCGACCAAGGCGAAAAATACAAAGTACTTATATGGTGCGTAGTAGCCAAAAAACATTCCCGAATAATAAAAAGGACAATTATCGGAAAAAATAGTTAGTCACTAATGAGCGTAGCGGAATAAAAAGTCGGACAAGCAAAAAACTAAGATCACCTCTCGACCGCTCTGAACAGTTCAGCTAATTAGGATTGAATTAATCGTTTTTTCCCCGGGGAAGGAGGCGGTATTGGACGGGAAAAAATGGACGCCCCAACAGTAGTGAACATCTGCATCCCGCAAGCAGGTGTCTAAAACCCAATTCAGATGTGCATACGCATAAGGAATGAATTTTAACGGAAGCGAGACTGGGGTTGATTGTTTCTTCAAAACGTAAGAAAGCTATCACTTGCTCTCACTAGTGCGCTACTTGTAACTAACCTTTAACGGTCGGATAGAGTGTTTCCTCTCCAAAAAACGTTTTAAAATTAACTCCATGACTTCAACTGAAGCCTTATATCAGGGAGGAAACAGTCTTCAAAGTCAAGCAAGGAGCAGACATTTCAGTTTGACGCGTCGACATTCCCCAACACGTAGTACCAAATTATAACACCGGTTAACAGACCCTTTTGTTCACGTTCACCGTGCTGCTTTCATCAATGTTGGAGTTTGAATGCCTGTTACCCATATCTTAAACCGACTTCCGCTTTGTGGGTTTTTGTCCTGATGCTTAAAATTAATTACACACCCGGTGATCTGATGGAATAATTAACGAATACAATGTGTTCCGACTGGTCGAGACGCCTCCCTATCATGCACAATGAACCAATAACAAACTTAAGATGACTAAATCTTTTACGACAATCACGAGGGTTCAAGAGGAAGTAACTGAAACAAACGACATTGGCCTAGCCTTCCGCTACGAGTGGAAGGAGCTCATAAGGTTACTTGGCTTTAAGATTGATTTATAAATAAGTACAAGTCTTGGTCTTGATTCCTCTCTCCTGCGGGTGCAGTGACAGCCTTGAACATGTAGTATCACAGTGAAAGTGAAAGAAGTCTAAAATCATTAGTTTCATTCTGAAGGGGTTCTAGGATTACGTACCCACTATGGTTTCACATGACACAAACGAGTCATCGCCTCCCTCTGCAGGTAGCACCTTGGACTTTTCCCGTGAGTGTTTTCTGTAGAGCGGATATAACAGTTAACAGCATTCATCCAGCACCCCAGACGTTGTCATTTACCAAAGACAACGCATATTACAAACGGCACAGATCATACGTTAGCAAGGGAAAGCGACAGGGTCTAATCGACATTTCAGAGCACATGTCGGAATAGACCAGAATGTAGGCTGCACAACAAGCACTAAGAATCAACGACACTAGTGACCGGTTGGCAAATAACAGACACGATTATTCCGATATCTAGTGAAATATGTCAACTCGGCATGCACACAAAACCAACAACAGGCAGACCACGAACAACTCGAGGGATAGAACGAGCTCCTCTCACTAGTAAACTTTCTGGCTGGGACTTGGAAACAACTCTACCTACTCGACACCGCTGTTTAACCTGCTCGGGATAAAATTTCACAGCATCACCGTTGACTTGCAGTTGGCTCTTCTCTAGGTTTGCTTGCCTTCAGTTGACTCGGCAGATCTGTAACCCCTATCGTTTCTTTCACGTTGTCGACCATTAGTACTACATGGCGTAGCCTAGCACCACTCATCTCAAGTTGAACATTCTATGTTTGCAGCAATTGTAGCGCTGTCCGTCCGACTTCAGTCACCTTCCAGCTGCCTGGCTTAATTGTCATTTCACTTACCGTGCCTGCAGTTGACACCCCAACCTCTGAGTCTACCATTGCGATCTTCTGCTCTCCCTCGATCAGTACTTTTACTCACAGAATATCCTCATGGTTGCATGGTACTACAGGAAACCAGGACGAAAAACTTTTGTTAGGACAACGATGGACAAAATGTCTCAGCCTGGTTACAAACAAAACAACAGTTGTGATGGGTTCATTCACGTGCCCATCTTGCTTTCAGTCTGCCTTGTTCCGGGTTCGTTTCCAGTTTTTCTACCGCACCTAATATTTGTTCAGTCCCCATCAACCCAAGTCGCTGACCACTAACCTTCCGTTCGTATGTGTTGTGCAATCCCGATTGACCAGTCAGTATCTATGATTTCACACGGCCTTACAATCTATGCTTTCTGCAGTTCGGGTTACAAACTGTGGATAAGTCGCTGTATTGTTGGTCTCTTTTTCCTTCGGTAGAACCAATGCGAATTGCTGTCCTATATGTTGATAATGGGTTAGTGTGTTCTAGGTGTTGCAAAATGTAGTACTATAAAAGCGGTCTATTTCTGATTGACGGTCTTGTTTTTTAGTAGCCCGTTAGATCGTTGCTTCCATGTTTCTTGGTACGTGATCATGGCGTTCGTCTGACTATTCGTAACTTAGTCTTCACTCATCTAGTGGACAGTGTCTCTAATGCTGTTAGCAGGTGTGTACCACCTCTCAGTCCGTTGAATGTTGCATTCGTATCAAACGCTAGTGGCGAATCCTCTACCTCTCCCTCCGCGAATGAGATTGGCCATGACGGCTTTCGTGTTGTACTCGGGTCGCGGCGCTAATTTAACGAAAAACCGTCCGATAAAATAAAATTTTTGTTATAAACAAAGTTTTTCCGTCGATCATGTGTTCGCGTTTATTAACCGGACTTCTAACTCTTGGCGTAACGATGCTCTTAGTTAGACGTCCTATGCACATCTGCCAATTCTGTTGGTGTTTTTGTCACAGATTTTTGACTTGTTTCTTTGACTGATTTCCTTAAGAGGAGCTCGTTCTATCCCTCGAGTTGTTCGTGGTCTGCCTGTTGTTGGTTTTGTGTACATGCCGAGTTGACATATTTCACTAGATATCGGAATAATCGTGTCTGTTATTTGCCAACCGGTCACTAGTGTCGTTGATTCTTAGTGCTTGTTGTGCAGCCTACATTCTGGTGTGTATCGGTGAATTCTCCTAATGAAGATCAGTACGGATTTTGCAAATGGATCGGCACAGCTGCCACTATGTGTGAAAAACAGACCAAGGCACGGAAGCAAAACGCTGAGGTTGATTCTAGAAGTGGAGAGACAGTCAAAAGAATAAGTCGATGGAATTTACGGGTTTTGCGTCGAATTCAGACAACCGAAGTGAATGGCAATCGAAGATAATTTCCCGATAACAAACAGAAGAGATGGTCGTACGACTATATGGAGATAAGAAAATATGCCACACAGACCTGCGTTCCAACTGCCGTCAACTACCAATGACGGAGACAGATCAGAAACCGTTACTATATGAAAAGACGACGATACGAATTCCTCAGGATACCGTTCGATATTTGCAACGTTTCAGTCAACTTCACATACCTACAACTTAGCATTCTGTACAGCAGAGAGAGTGACTGTGCATGGAGATGACATCGGAATATTTTTCAACACAGTGCTAGAACAAACAGAAGGATTGGGATCAGCGTTAGGAAGAATGGACGAAACCGGTCTAAAGTTGTGCGACAAAAGTTCCAAATCAGCCGAGATACAGTTTGTCTGTTTGATAGAGCTGAGAGCGAACAGTTAACCGGCGTCACAGAAAGAAACAACCATAAATAATTTTCTAACTCCAAAATCGAAGCGTTACTCGAAGTCCTTTCTTGGAATCGTTGTTTACGATTTAAGCTTCATGCTGTGGTATCCACAAGAAGCAAACTCACTCTTCCAACCGCCGAGAAAAAAAGAAATTCGTTCGGATGGAAGACCTGACATTCTATTAATCAAAACAGGTTGTTGCTACCAGTGCACACTATCTTGCCATTCCTAAACCAAACAAACCATTCACAGTGTAAATTAATGAAAATGTTATCGGAATCGAGATTGTCTTTTCACAACCATCAGAGGTGATTGAGTACACTGGCCGGGTATCGACAGAGGCAAACAGAAAGCATTCCAGCATGGAGAAGAAATGTCGGATCACCGTATACGGGCCAGAAAAGTTGAGTATCTATCTGATAACAACAAACTTTCACGGTGAAACGGATCACAAAAAAGCTTATCTGGTTGACGATGGCAAACAATCCAAGCGGGTGACTAGCACATTGAGCAGTTCGAATAAAAAAGAGACTAATTTCGTTACCGGACGCGTTAATGGTAGAGACAACGAGATACCAGACGCACGGTGGCGACCAATACGAGAAAATGACCAGCTGATTAAAGCCACATCGGTTTAACGGATCATTATCGACAAAGAAATACTGACCAATCAGCAGAAAGATGTAAAGGTACGCGAAATGTGTGAACAGTTGACATCAAGAACTAAGCACAAGGGAAGGCCCTTGAAGATGAATGGATTGCTACACATTCGAGACCAGCCATATCCTGAAAACGATCAATTGGACATTGAAGCAAAAATGATAAACTGGTTGCGACCATAATGTCTGCCACTTATTGTAAATGACCGGAAGAAACGTATAAATCGACTTGTACACTGTGGTGTTGATAAAAGACAAGAGCGCGTGTTCGATTAACTAACACGAAGGGTACTTTGATCAAAGATGTGAAAAGGTGTGACCAGTTTCACCCGGACGTGCCCCAAATGTTAACAGAATAAGGGATCAGAGACAACACAACAGCCGACGAAATCCGTCGTAGCACAACAAAGCGCATACGCATGGGCATAGATATCTCTGATCCATCGTTCACAAGGAGACCGCTAGACAGCGGCAAGGAATGACCACCTCGCACGATGGGTGGAAGGTATTCGCACGGCCGAAGAAACGGGCCCAACAGTTGTGCACCCATATATGTCTTCAACCCTGCCTCATTCTAGAGTGCCTGAATGCCATCTGATCATTTACCTTACCGGAAATAACAGTGAGACCACCGACAGTGGGGTAAAACCGAATGGTAATCGAGCGACAACGCAGTCACGAGATATGACGACCCTGACTACTCCATTAAGCAAAGTGGGTAGGTGTCGCCTGCCTGGCTGGGGTCCGCGTGATCACAAAAATCAATGGTTGGAGACACTACCCGAGATGGCGGTGTATCGCAGTAATTGGCGTGCCTGCATCCATAACATTTTTAGTTCCTCCGCTCAGTCTTCTTTTATCAATTTTTCACCTTCTTACTAAAGCCTTCTTCTAGGATATTCCAGGTCGCTGTTGAGGTTAGCGGCAGCCTGAGCCACAGTACCTTTTGGTCAGGCTCATGTCTGCTATGATGATGATGATGATGATGATTGGAGTACTTGAGTCATCACGAATCGGTGCCCGTGTATTGACGGCCTTCGATCTGCGTAAAAGCTAGAAAACAGGAATTCAACTCGCACGGACATCTCTCTGTCATCCATAACCGAACGCGTTGGTGGAACGGTGTGTTCGCATAACGAAGGAATGACAGAACCGCAGAGACTATAACTGAAGAGAAAAACCACCAGAAGTATAGTTTGGATGTTGAATGACAATGCGTACAACAACATAAGGTTCATAATTTGAGCCTACGTGCGGCAGAGAGCCCACAACTTTATTGCATGTCTGACTTGAGTAGAAGAGCGACCATCATCATAAAGAAACCATAAAAACTGAGATACAAAGGGTCCAAACGTGTAACAGAAACATAGCGCCGAACTAAAGCATGACGTAGCAGAACACAAAAAGACGGTGATCGTCAAAGATCAGCGACCAAGTAAAAGCGGGAGAGTATAGCCGATTACAGACCCAAAAATCCCGAAGCAAGCAAATTCAACTAACGATAGAGTGGATCCTTTATTAACACGAATAGAAGAAACACGAGCTTTCGGATCATTTAAGGTTCTCGTGGTCGATAGGTTGAGAGCAAATGGCTGGCATTCGGAATAATAAGAGTAAGTCTATCAAAGATGTGAAAGTGACGGGTAAGAGCGTCGAGGACATAACGATCCCGAAACCCAGGTGGGTATTTCAATATAGCTATGGGATAAGGATCACGGATAACATGAGGGCAGACGAGCCACCATCGAATAAAAATCCCGTCAGTGAGATCGAAATGACAGGACAACGAAATACGAACATAAGTGCATAGAATGCTCAAATGCAAACCTCGTTGTGGTTTGTTAGGGTCGGGGTAAACTTCATCCGAAGAACACGATTCTGCTGTCAGAAATCAGATATCGCAAGCCGTTACTGAGATATGCATCGGCGTGGAACTCAAGTATTTCTTCACGCGTTTACACCGCCACAAGGTCAATGGTTTTCTATAAATACGGACCCGCTTCTCATGTAAATTCGCAAAACATCTGGTGGCAAAATACATCACCTATCCGGTGGCTGCTTTGTCCGTGTTCTCATTGGTTCTGGTCGTTCGCGGTTTTGGGGTCTAATCGGAAGGGGTTTCCATTCGTGCTATTCGTTCACTGTTGTTCGTATCAGCTATTCGCGTTCGTGTTCACTGGGATCCAGTTATAACAACTGGCGACGGGGTATTTTCTCTATTTTGCAGTAAGAATCCACGATGTTAATAACCACAGAAACACTGACGGTCATTTTGCAGCAACAACAGGCCCAATTTGAGGAAGCACAACTGAAGCTGATCGAGACATTGACACAGAAACTGACTATGCAGAGTCCGGTTTCCGGTACCAATTCACAATCGCGGCCGCTCATCGAGTCCATTGGAAACTCAATCTCAGAGTTCCATTTTGATAAGTCTTCTGAGGTCCATTTCAATATGTGGTATCGAAAACATGGAGACGTATTCGAAGTGGATCTGGCTGCTGCCGATGATGCCCAACGTGTTCGACTGCTTTTGCGCAAACTTGGTTCTGCCAAAGAATGCCCGCGATCTCTTTCAATGATACAGCCAAATGCCTCAGCCAAATCTTCGGCGAACAATCATCACTGTTCAACATCCGGTATCAGCGTTTCCGGCTGATCAACAGCCAATCCGAAGATATTGTCATCTACGCCGGAAATGTCAATCGAGAGTGCCAGCGCTTCAAGGTCTCCTCCATGAACGATTATCAATTCAAGAACACGATTTTCCTATGTGGCCTCCAGTCACCGACAGACGTTGACATTCGCACTCGTATCCTGAACAAGATGAAACACGACCCTGAGATGACGCTACAGACGATCACCGCCGAATGTCAGAGGTTGGTCAACCTCAAACATGATGCTATGACGATCCAGCAGTTATCAAAATCTCCAACATTTTTAACTATCCAATCGGTGCACGTTGATCATCCTCACCCTAGTGGACCGCGGCCACTCAACCAGGACCGATCTTCAAAGCCTCCGACACCCTGCTGGCAATGCGGGGATTGGCGTTGTGTGCGCTTGTGTCCCTTTCACAAACATAAGCGCCAGAAATGAAATCGTCAAGGCCACAAGGAAGACTACTGCCGAGCTGACAAGCCGTTGACCTCACAGCCCAGATCGAAGTCCCGCGGTCGACGACTCCTGAAGCCGACTCGACAATCAAAACTCCATCTTCGCCACATTCTTGGTCGATTATGCTTCCAGGCGGAAGTGTATCATGTTGAAACTCAATGGTACCGCCGTTCGGCTACATGCTGACACCGCCTCCGATATCACTATCATATCAAGGAAGACGTGAAATACGAGGGGTCGACCTCCCATGTGTCCGATCACACACAATGCCAGCAATACTTCAGGTGGCGCTCTGAGGTTATCTGACAAGCTAGCCTGTGAAGTCTCATTCGGTGACTTCCATTTCAAAGGCAGCTGCTTTCTCATGGATCAACCGGGGTTGGACCTGTTGGGGCCGGACTGGATTGATGCGATGAACTTGTTTGGAGAAGTTCATCAACCGCTGGGGCAACGGGGACTCAATCGATGCTAGCCCAATAGTACCGCTTCACACCACCAGTCCTCCCGGTATCGTCGATCGCTTGTATCGAAAGCACACTGCAGTCTTCCAGGAAAAGCTTGGGGAGTTACACCAAAACGAATGCCGTCTTACGCCTCCTTCCAAACGCAAGACCTGTTATCTGACCGAAAGGTCCAGTGCCATACGCGATGCTACTTCTCATGGACAAGAAACTCGATCGCCTACGAGAAGCTGGTGCTCTGAAACCAGTCAGTTATTCCGCCTGGGCCGCACCGATCGTCGTTGTAAAGAAGCCCAATGGAGTGATGAGAATTTGCAGACTTCCCCACAGGCCGAAATGCTTCTTTGGACAGGCACCAGTATCCCCTCCCGCTGATCTATTTGGGAAGATAAATGGTGGCAAGTTCTTCGCGAAGTTGGACTTAACGGACGCCTACCTACAGGTGGAAGTCTCAGAACGTTTTCTTCTAGGATATTCCACGTTACTCTTGAAGCCGGCGGCGGCCCGAGCCACATTACATTTAGGTCATTACATTTAGCTCATGGCTGTTATGATGACGTTAATGATCGCGGCCTGCTCCACTATGAGCGTCTCCCATTTGGTGTAAAGACCGCACAGGCAGTCTTCCAGCAGATCATGGACACCATGCTGGTCGATGTTCCAGGAGCAGCCGCCTAACAGGACGACACCGTTGTGCCCGGAGCAGATGAAGCAGAACTGATAAAACGCCTAGACCTGGTTCTTGGGCAATTTCCTTATGCACTCAATCAAATACCTTGGCTTCATCACTGATCGTCACAGCCACCGCCCCGACCTCAACAATATTCAAACTGTTGTCGATATGCCACCACCGTCGGATGTATCTACCCTACGTTCATTCTTAGGTATCGTCAGTCATTACAGCGCGTTTATGACCGTCAAGCACCGCGTTCAAGCACCCTTGAACAGATTGTTGACCAAGAATGTCTCGTGGAACTGGTCAACCGAATGCCAGAACTCACTTGAAGAAGCAGAGAAAATGGTCGACTCCGACAATTTGCCGACGCATTTCGACCCCACTCTCTAAATCGTGGTCGCATCGGACGCCTCAAGCTATGGAGTAGAAGCGGTCCTCTCGCACCTCTACTCTGGTGGATCTCCAAAAGCAGTCGTTCATGCCGCTCGCTGTCTATCGCCAACAGAAAACAACTACGGACAGATCGAGAAAGAAGCGCTTGCCGTTGTTGTCGCATTGAAGCGTTTCCACAAGATGCTCTTTGACCGGCATTTCATCCTGCTGACTGACCACAAACAAGTGTTCGCTGTCTTTGGATCAAATAAGGGTATACCAATCTACACGGCCAATCGCCTTCAAAGATAGACAACGACTCTGCTCAACTATGACTTCGATATCAGGTATACGTCAACAACGAGCATTAAACAAATAGATGCTCTTTCTCGCCTGATTGGCTCGCAAACGCCCGATCCAGAAGAGACCTTGATTGCTGCAGTATCCTACGAAGCACAGGTCAATCAAGTGTTCTCCGAAGTCATCCGGACACTCCCGGTCACGGCCGACCTGGTTGCTGGAGCAACTCTACGAGACCAGACATTGCAGTCTGTGATGTCTTACAATCAGAACCGCTTGCCGGATAGAGGAATAGTGGGTGACCTGGTGCAGTTTTTTCGGAGACGTTCCGCGATTTCAACTCTCAATGGTCGTGTACTGTTTGGAGAACGTGTCGTCATTGCACCGGAACTTCAACCCAAAGTAATTAGCCAGCTCCACGTCGGCCACTCTGGCATCAGCCGAATGAATGTGTTAACTTGCGGTTACGTCTACTGGCCCGGCATGTATGAACAGCCGCAGCAACTGGTCAGATCCTGCCACGGCTGTGCTTACGTATCCAAAGCACCCCAAAAGCTCCACTGGGATCTTGATCAATCCCTACGGCTCCATGGTCGTGGGTACACTTGGATTTTGCTAGGCCTATGGTGGCTAAATACATTGTCTATCCGGAGTCTGCTTTGTCCGTGTTCTCATTGGTTCTGGTCGTTCGCGGTTTTGAGGTCTAATCGGAAGGGGTTTCTATTCGCGTTATTCGTTCACCATTGTTCGTATCAGCTATTCGCGTTCGTGTTCACTAGGATTCAGTTATAACACAGTTAAAGGCTTGAATTTCGGGCAAAAAACACAGGTACGTGATCGGCACTGAAGCAGCGCGAGTTTGAAGATAAACGTGACCTGAAACATGAGCTGCCAGCACCGTTAACTGCTAGTCACGTGCTACCCTGTGACCAATGAGTCAAACATACAAATGTCTTCCATGTGTTTAAAAATGCTTTTCACACCATGTCGTCAAATTTATGTCCAGGACGATGTGCTGGCAACCTCGACCTGGTTTTCGTAACAACGTCATATTCAGGAGTTAGTTTTACATTGTCAACCCGGTCTGGAATTTATAATCGCCACTAAAAATTATTTAACATATGCTGACTACTAAAAGTAGTTAGAGAATACACGCGTCAAGTAAATGGTTTCAGTCCAGTAAATTAGCAAATACGACGGACGTGCCCATGCAGAACAACGTTGGGTTCAATCTATCGTAGTTACACATTTGGCAACCATAATGACAGCGCCCTTCCTTATTTTCCGTGTGGGATGAACAGATTCAGCCAACTCCTTCAGACATAACGCTTACCGATATCTAACAAACACAAAAAACCTCGACTGATCTGTGTTACCTCGTCAACGTAATTCCCGCCACAACGTTTTCGACTATGACAGTTCCGGGCGGCAGAAGCTTAGTGTCAAAAGTAGATGGAAATGTCATATTATTTTTCTAGATAATGTAAGTATACACACGTAAAAGCAACGTTATCACACCACCTGTCAAACGATGCACATTAATTGAGTCAATAAGGTATTAAAAATGAATACACAAACAAGTATATACAGAGAACATTCATTCACAAAATTATCTTTTGCGTCGAAGTTGTCGCTGCGCCTTCTCTGCCTGTAATACAGCGTAACGTTCCCGTTGGACGGCTTCATTTGCGTACCAAGATAATGCGTCCTGTTCCGGGCCACTAAGAACCTCACTCTGACGCTCTTTGATCACTTCTTGGAACAAATTTTCTAACATTAGCTTCGCATCCTCCATGTTCCCATCACCTGATTCGTTCTGCTGCAACGAGGCGAGATCCTGAAGCATTTTGTTCATTCGTTTTTGTTTGCGTTCATAAAATGTTTGTTCTGAAGCAGCCAGGTCAACTTTTAGATTAGCCAATTTGGTCAAACGAAGCTGGTGAAGGAGAATTTAAAAAACCAAGCAAATATAAAGGAGAGGAAAAATACCTCTTAATCATCAGTAACCAAAAGGCAAGACACTAGAAAGATGTACGAAGTCAAAAAGGAAACATGCAATGGTCCACTAAAATTAGCGCCATCAGCGCCACCACAACCAGACATTAGACCATTAGGTCAAGATTGACAATGAACTGAAATATAACCAAAAGAATGAACCCCAACTTGAAGCTAAAATGAGCGGCAGAGACGGAATTCCTGAAACGTACAAATTTAGGCATAAATAATCAACATCGAGCAGACCAAATAGGGAAAACAAACAACCGGGTAGTAGGTGAGAGAAGCACGGCTACTACAAGACAGCCTCCTTGCGGCATTCATTACCTCGCTTCACTAATTACATTTGGTCCACAGACAACACATTTAAACGATAAGATGTGCACTAAGGAACACGAGTGGTAATAATGTTGCCAGACACAGGCCAAGGAAGACTCCAAAGCGGGGAGTGACCACGACCTAACATTTCAAACTTACTAGTGGTTGCACTCATTTCTCGTTGTCAAGCCGTCGACTAGCCACTCACGTCTTACGCCAGTGAGCTGGCAGATCCGCCGAAAATGCACGACATGGTTACCAATAGGGAGTCATTCCCTGTACAGGACGAAACCATTTAAAGCTACACACCCCGAAGGTTTGGATGTGTGAGCTTGAGTGACCTCCACTGCCAAAAATCTGCCCACTAAACCTGCTGGCTGCTCAACCTCCAATGCCATCCGATCCTTGGCGAAAACGTAACGAAGCAACAAGGTAAAATTGTTGTAGCTGTGGTCCAATAAACGTGACCCATCAATTTAAGCGGAACAACATTTTAATGTCGAGGGTGCCTCAAGGCTAGAACACGGCAGCAGCCTTAAAAAAAAAACAGGAGGTTTCGTTTCACTTTCGGAGTAGAATTTAAAACGGTTCATGTCACAATAATTTTTGTTGTCATTTGCCCCAGTGATGGATAGGACCAAGCTCGACCTAGACACGCACAGACAAAATGGCTATAGCTCAAAGGTGATACAGCGACAGCGACTCAGGCCAACAGTAACAAAACTGAAGGCATTAGCAAGAAAACCTTGAACGTTCTTGCGTAGGTTTGGACAACCTGCAAGTATATAGTACTATGTAGGTAGCACGTCGACAAAATCGTATCAACATTGAAAACTTTACAAAGGAAGAAACTGAAAAATTCACAAAAGAAGAAATTGTTGATAAGTAGAATGGGACTTTGGTTGATATCAATTTACCATCACTCACGACTGACAGCATTTTCACAGAATTCTCAATCAGCCTGTTTCACGTGGAATCATTATACTTCAGTTTCGCTTTAGTTAGAGCTCGCCCGTAGTGCGTACCCTTGTCAGTGGACAATTTGAGTACTAATCACAACCGACTGGGGCTCACCGTTCGAATATGATAATTTGGCAGCGTCTAATGTGGGGTAAATAGCACAGTGGTCAACATGGTCGAGTCAAGAAAGCACGGCCGGAGCCCAAATCCATGCCACAACAAAGCAAAACTCGAGTATAGTGCTTCTTTTAGAAACAGGCTGGGTGGAGAGTCTACGCGAACTAATAAATAGGGATCGAGAACAATGATGCAAGTGGTCGCGTGCACGCCAAAATCCAAGATAGCTGGGACCGTGTTGCCGAGCAATGGGTTGCTTGCTACAGCGGTTTCCAGGTAAACCAGCAAGAACCCATCAAAATAACGAGGATGTCTGGTTCAATCTTCAGATATATCTCATCCCTACAACTTTTTTAGATCTGATTTCCAAATGATAAACCACTGTGATGTACACGTGATACTTCTGACTCCATGACAAAGAAAGATAACTCGACATTACTGACGTTTATTGTTAATCATATGGTCGGTGATTCGAGTTTCAGTTATCTCGAATGATTCAGTTCAGATTTGGGCAGTCTAATATCATGAATCAGCCGATATCTCACCTGGTATGTACCACACCGGCAAGCACCACGTATTGTAAAGTCTGGAAAGCTGAGTGGCTCAATGACTCCAGCAACAAACGCATTCGGTTTTTTTAGACGTTTACAATCATCAAGAATAATATGTGAATTAAACATCACTCATAATCAGTCACGGCAGTTGACTGAAAAAATTTACGCGAATGCAACAGCTGTGATTACGTTTGATTGATATTCGGTCGACATAAGACAAAAATCCCCTACTATTCAGCAGTAACTGATAATTCTATCAATGTACTGCAAGCGAGCAGTCGGTTATTTGGCTGCTATACACTAGACATCACCCGCATTCGATCGCCAATTGCATCAAACAAGTTTTAGATAATTTATCATTAACTCACACAGTCCCATGCATTCTGTCATTTCAACTTGACTGAGAAGTCCCAAGTATTGGGAGATTGGTTAGAGTTTACAGGACAGCGATTGCATCTACCCTTGAGGTGATCCAACAAGTCGAGCATTACTCACAAGTGACTGTGATTGAGTGTTCGAATATGATAATTTAGTGGTGTTTAAGGTGAAGTCAATGACGCAGTGGTTTGACGTGGGCCAGAGTTCGATTCCCGGTCATGGAAAAGATACGCACTTATGACGCGCCCAAATACAGGTAGAATTTGAATCTAGTAGTTTTTTCGAAAGTGGCTGATTGAAGTTCTCATCTGAAAGCGAAAGCCCCAAACAGAGTAGATTCAGCGAGTAGACAAAAAACAACCAACTATACTGAGGACGGTGAACATTAATACGGATAGATCTGTGCATCGTCGGTGTAAAATGAAAGTAAATGATGTTTATGAGAGCATTCGTGAAGCTGATTTGATTTAGGATAGTGTGTTCACCGCATTGATCGGTTCAGTAGGAAAAAGTATATTTAGGGGGCGATTGCTGAACGCGAATTGGGAACTTAGACGACGTTATTTCTGTGGTTAAGAAAGTGAACAAAAGCCGAGTAGTCAGCATTAGGGAGAAAAGAATATAGAGAGGGAACGGGAGGTGGAAAAGTGAAAAGGATTAGGAAAAAAAAGTGGATGTATAGAAGGATCACTAAGTTTTGTACACAACAGGCAGCCTGTTATACACATCCAAACATAATCGAGCAAACAGACACTTGCTATCTTACTGGCACATGGGCTAGATGTGGCACTAAACAGTTGTGAAGAAATAGTTATTGGGGAACCATATGACCCACGCTAACAGAAATTTACATTCATTCACATGCCAGACAACCTGTAGTTCATTCTCATGATCTTTTCACAAGCACACTTTGGAAGCGATCAGGTCGATGCGGTGAAGCAACTGCCGACCATTACAGTTGGCCCATTAAGTTTTGTGCGGACAAATTGCTACACAGTCAAGAAGCTAGTTAAAATTATTTTGGGGACAATTGCAAAATGTCGTCTCACTGATCAATTAGCTTTTTCATTACCTTGTCAACCATGCCTAGCAACTTCATTACATTGGCTAGCAACCATGAAACTTGGTTTTCAACTTATTTACCCCGTGTTTCGCGCTGTGTTGCACAAGTGAGAAATACACTACCCTCGACCACCAGGATACAGTGCAGTTCCTGCCAAACGAAGTAAGCTTGTAAACTTCTGTCGTAAACGTTTCGTTTGATGTATTCAAAAAAGACACACTCATTGACAAGTGTTTCTACTTCTGCACCAGCTTGAACGCCTAGATGTTTCCTCAGATGTCGTTGAGTGAGAGATAGCATCGCAAAGTGTGAAATCACATACTTCATGAAGCATAGCCGAGAGCAACGGCTAAGCGCATACCTATTTGGTAGACCGCGATTACGAAACAGCTTACAACGCCATGTTCTAGCATCGACTAGAGGAAACTCCTATTATGCATTGAGATAGCGTGCAGCCCTTTCAAACTTCTAGTCAATTAAATCTTGCACCAGTAATCTGTCTCACTGGTGTTCAGGTCAAAAGCTGATCCGAAGCCATCACGCTTCACATCACTGAAACGTCGAATAGGCGAGGCGTTGTTAATCAAGTGAGCTGTACATGAAGTCTGATGTTCAAGAATGGACTCAAATAAATAAATTTCGTGAAGATACACGGGACCTAAACCGAAGGCTCCATTGTAGTGAAAGAACGTGATAAGCATATTACGCTTGGTATGTATCTGGCGGAAGCAAACGTGACTGTTCAATTTCTAGAGCAATGCGCTGAGCTTTTCCTCACAAATAAACCGTTCACAAGATGCCCTACTACATAGTTAATCTACATGCCGAAGTAGTGACTAGACGAGTAAAACGTGTAGAACAGAATGTTTCAAGCTCTTAGATCATAAACACTGCTTTCAACTATGGGCTAGCGCGAGTTCGGTCGACCGTCTAATTGACTGTGGCAGGTGAAAGGTATGATAAGATATCATGATCAACAGGCTGCCCATCTTGCGAAAAGTCAGTACCATAATTCAATAATGGAAAAGTAGGTATAAAGTCGAAACAGTATTTTTGAAGGGGTAGGCGTGTGCAAGAAGTGCAATCAAAGGGAGCTGAGATCTGAAATGCATAATTTCTGAACCGTGAGGCAATCAAATCCAATCCTGTGGTCCTGAAAAACAATTCCCGTAGAAAGACAAAAAGGCTTCCCGCTCACGACAATAAACCTCATTCAATCAAGTGATGTGATTATCTTATTCAATTTTATCTTCGCTATCGAACCGGAGGGAAATCGGTTAACGTCTCTCACATATAATACCGAGCACCCGAAACAAGACAAACGAAAAAGGATTACTGTCTCACCTGAAAACAGTCTGCACGAACAGCCTTTTTGCGTTCAACAATCGGATTGGTTTCAGGGAGGTCGAACGGATCAGGGTGACGAAAGCCCGTGATTTCCAAAGCTTTCGTAAGCCGATTAAACTCCGACAGATTGGTGGCACGTAACAACCGCAGCATACGGACGCGATCGTTAATCAGAGCTCTGGTAGAGGCCCTGAGTGTTTTATTCTGTGACAAAAAAGAACAAAGTAGAAGAGGTGCTCTGAAAAGTACATGAGCAATTCGCTTGTGATGGCCATGTAAGTATAACCACTAACCTTGAACCTAATCACTCTAGAAAAGAAGCGAATTTGGTTGAACGTTAACCATAACAATACACAGCTGACCAGCATTGATGCGTGGGCATTACATAAACATTAAAATACCCGAATTTAAAAATAAAACAACAGGAATGGGACTTGATGCGTAACCTCTCCGACCGGAATCCAGAAGTCAACTGACCGAGTTGTACATGAGAGTAAGGCGTGACCGTTGGGAATAGGGGTAGAGCTGGTAGTTAGGAATGATGGTCTAAGTAGTCGATTGTTCGCTGGGCTTGGCAGTTGGATGGCAAACGTTCCATTGTCGAACAAATTGATAACAGTACGCGGATGTTTGAGCGTACACGTTTGGGCGTAGAGGTTGATGAGTTTTGGTGGGTGCCTGATTTGCTGTGCAAAAGTGAATTAACACTTTGACCTGAATTCTGACTGGTCGCTATCTTTAGTTGTTAGGTGCTTACTTAAAATAGCACTGACTGATGCTTGTCCATTGACTGGGCCGGTCAGTTCTTCGTCGTAGAACTTCGATATCACCAGTTATTCATTGTTCAACTTTTTCCACCTATTTCACCTGTTCCAGTTATTACCATCAGTTGGGTTGGCAATTAGTAATCAAGCTTTTGGTTTCCGTTGGCCCACGTGTTCCGTCCAACGCAATGTGTTTGTTTAGTGAGCCGGGTGATGAACATCTAACTTATAAAAAATTGCCCTCTTGTGTTTGGTATTTATCTAAATGATCAGTTTTGCAGCGCCCAATTTGATACTTATGGACAGAGATCAGCGAAAAGTGAAAATGTCTCTTGATGAGTAATTTATGCAGATAACTTTCATTCGATTTGACAAGCGTAGTGTTTCCGGCGATCAATGCATTCCATTTGGCACATAACGTTTCCTCTTTCAGAGGATCCGAGTTGGTTCTCTGGTTCTCAAAGTTCTCGCCCATTAGACTCGTCTCAATCAAGGACGGCGTGCCCAATTTCTCGGGTTGATCGTAATCCACCGGTTCCGACCACTTATCAAGTACGGACTGCGATAGTACACCGGGTTTCGCATTAACTGCATCTCTGATCTGTTCTCCATCAGGATAAGAGGAACATGAGACTGTGATCAAATGTGGGTGGTGATTAATTTGAGACAATCTAAATACCCGAAATTCAATAGGAACATTCACTTATCCCAACCCTCTCCCACAGATAAGACGGCACTTACATATGAAACCTGTAACCGAGTGACTAACAGATTGGGTTCGTAATATATGGAGACCTCGCAAGTTTGAAAACCGGCCTGGCTACAAACTATACCCGATCGATCAAAACTGTGGATTCGACAGCCAGACTAGCAAGAACATTAACATTAGTCTGTTTTTGAACAACGATGCCAGAAGATCGGTTTTGCAAGATGGCAGTATACATTTCGTATGTTCCCGTCAGTTGCCACACATAACAGTGGTGGAAATCAAAATACCAAATAGCGCTAGTCAGCTTCCTCGATCGCCAGATACCTGCTGGAAACCGGTCATGTAGTCGACCCGGTAAGCGTTTTCTCTGTGTTGATGCGTCGTCATAAGCCTTAAGCAACTCGAGCAGCTGCTTGCCATGCGTAACAAGCCAATCGTTCGTGGGTAAAAGTTGTTGTCCTTGAAACTTAGTTTGTCAAAGTTCTGATCAATGCCAGACTAGTGTACAGATTGACTTGATTTATGAAGTTAATTCGTTCAAATGTTTTTGATGTTCATCGCTGTTATGCGTAGCACCTGACGAGAACATACGAAATAGTGTTACCATCTTGCAAAACCGGTCGTCTAAATCGTTATTAAAATTCCTAACTTGGGAAGGATGTTTTATAGTCTGTTGTCACTTGTTTTACTATTGTAATCAACAACGCACATCCAGTGTAATCACACAAGAGTTTACTATGGAAAGTACGACGCTTGACAGTCAAAGGGAAGGAAATCTGTACTTGTTTACCGTTAATGCACTGACCAACAATGATGCCAGTAAGTCACATTCAAATCACTGGCCCAAAAGATTCGTGAACCAGTTGAGGAAGAGGGAGATTAGTGCGCCGGTATTTCATTACCCATAAAGATCAACGTATAACAGTTTTTATTTTCCCACAAACAAAGGTGTTCAATCGATTCCTTGTTTTCGCATTCGCTAGGCCCCTCTCTATTTGAATAAGCGTCTCAATTACTCAAGTCCTCATGCGATACCCCACCTGCGACCGCTAAATCCGAAGCCCCATACACTGACCGAGAGTCTACGCCACGAAAACTATCCACCGAGACTATCAATAGTTGAACATAACCACAGGGTAGTGCGTTAACGAAGTCATCAAGAAATACGAAGAGTTTCATAGGGTAAAGTCGGTAGGTGTCGCCTATCGGGTTGAGGGCTCGGTGATCACTAGAATCGCTAGTTAAAGAAGTTATCCGACATGTCTGTATGCCGTAATGAATGGTGTACACATATCCACCTCCTATTTAATATGATTTTATCCATAAATTTTAGAACTTGTGGGTAGTTAGTAACGTTTCACTCCTGAGAGAGGTTTGTTACACCATCCAGTTTTCTGTTCATCTTTTAATGGAGTAGAAAGAAGACACGTTGCAATGCGTTAACATTTCATTTGACCTCATTGGTTGCAAACATAAAACATGCGGATTGCATGTCAGACTAAGAGACAGACAAGAAATGAGCATGCACGCATTCACACCAAGTACTACGTTAGCAAGACAATAGCAGCTAAAAATCGGCGCGAACCACTGGTGTATTGCCATCGTTGAAGACAATAGCAACCCAATGAGTTCTTCCGATCACTTTTAAGCACACAAGATCAGCTGGTGAGTTTGGACTAACAAAACTTCGCAAAAGACCTGTAGCTTCGGGTTCTGATTGTGTAACAAGTTCGAACAAGCCATGCAGGACAGTGTGATGACGCGTTGTCAAGAGGTGTCCAACAATCAATGACAGTTTTTAGCAGCTCGTTCACCACTATGGGGGCGTTGCGTCATCACTTGTTTTCGTCGTTTCCGGATCTGTTTTATCCATTGGTGAGGGGTAGTAATCGACCTTATGCAACTGCCAGTAAACGGGTACACAATGTGAGAGATGACTTAGACCAACTGCGTTCGTGATTAGGCAGAACTGCTCCTTTGGTGGAATGAACGAAGCGTAAATCCGCAGCTGCATTCATACCAAATAAATTAGACTCTTTTCGTGTTCGATACCAGAATAGCGTAGCGATTAGTGGCCCACTAGGCCCAACACTAATTAACATATTTTCAAGAATGATCGAAACGGAGGTATCAAATGGTAACGCTATTATGACACTGTATCTACAGTGGGTTGATGAAATTTTGGATTTCACCCCAGTTTGTCATTCTGATTTGTTTCTTAACCTCATTAAAATTACTCGCCAGAACCTATTATTGTCACACAAAACTGAATCCCATGGCATATTCACCACCAGGCGTGAAGATCACATATCACAAAATGCTGCATATTGTATAGCAGTATGGGACGAGTTATATCTTCACTTCACTAGCTTTGCCACAATGGCATACAAACGTTGACTAGCGGAGAGATTGTTACATACAGCCAGGCGTATTTTTTCATTTGGAAAGCCACAGGAAAAACAAAAGATATTACATAGGACATTGTAAACAAATGGCCGTTTCGAAAAAACCTACAGATGTTCACAAGATGAAATGTAATGAACCAGCTCAAATGGATCAAAGGAAAGATCATTGCATTTGTGTAATTCGATGGAGATCATGAGACAAATGATAGTAAGCACAAACTGAAGTCTGTGTTGTGTGCGCAGAACTGGCTGAAGTAGCTCATCGGGTTGCCGTGAGCTTTTTACATAATACTTGGCGTGTATATGTACATGCCCACTCCCTGCCCTGATAGAGTTGGCAAGGAAGGCTCTGTGTTACAAACTTTTTATTCTTTTGGAATCGTCTTCGTCACTGTTGTCATTGCAGTATGCTTGAGTAGTGTGCATGTTCGAGATCGATAACCCACTTAGTACAGATTTACAGTCTTCTCTGATTGAGTCACGTACTCCGCGAGCCAACAGAGCGTTTGCCGCACAGCGCAACGTTCAGTATGGCTTCTGATGGTTGGAAGAAACCGCAGGACGGGCTACGTGACGACGTGGTCACGTGCTATGGAAACCCTGACTGTCCTGATGAGCACGATCGGTGCTAGGTGCCGTCTACCTAGTTGGCACCATCCGTATCACTGGTTAGAAACGCTCTGTGAGATGGTCTTGTGAAACAGTCAATGGCTAGCTCGTATCCACAAATCTGTTGACTCTTCTTTCTCGCGCAACCCAATTATTTTGTTTATTTGTCTTCTTTCTGCTCTTTACCTTAGCCATAGTACTTATTACTCTAATTTCGTGAACCAATTCCAGGATCGATGACAGTCCAAGCCATAGTACCCAAGAGGGCGGCTCAAAAACGAAAATGATGATGTAGATGGAGTCAACAACGTTTGACCGAGCTCACGGTTGGTTCGGAAAGGATGAATGAACTGCATGATGAGCACAAAGTTAATGCAACAGTTGAGCTCCAAATGAAATTACGAAAACGATAAGTGAGTACAGACAGCTGAGTCACTATGATACATCACCAAAAAACATCGTCATTCATAATCAGAGCAATGTAGAAAGAAGCTACTTAGAGCCAGTAAGAGTATAAGATGAACAGACCTACCCGAGGATGCTCTTGTAACATTTTTTTCTTGAACCGAATTTTCATGGTCATACGTATAACTGGAATAACGCTTGCATGAAGAGAAAAAACATACCTTGTGCTCCAACTGAAACATCGGAAGGATGGTAACCAAATTCCTTCAGTTTTGTATGAAGCTGATCAGTAAATTCAACGTGCTGTTGGATGATTAGGCACAGTCAGCCAAACGCAAGTGATCTTACCTTAGACCTAAACTGATAGGTGAACATCTTTTTGGCGCGATCATCCAAACTGATCAAAAAATTACGGTCATTTGTTAACATAAAGACAACTCACTTTTGAAAAGAAGGCGACTGCTGCACACAAAAACGGACGGTGTGTGGAAGAAAAGGCTCATAAAGTTTATGTTCCCCTGTAAAAAAAAATGAAAACAGCTGTGCGTCAGCAGCACCCGAACCGATACTTACAGTCATTAGGAAATAAATCCACCTCTTTTGGTGGTTCTACAACCTTCTTCTGAAAAAAATGTCTATACCACCTGTTCACCTTTGCAGTGCTATCTGTTGACAGTGAGTCGAGATTGACCGTTCTGGTAAAGATAACTCACGAAATCCTGACTGGGATGAGAATGTGAGAGTTGACCTCAAACTTTGTGACAGCAGACGGCTGACAAGACCCAGCATTAGTGAATGTGTAAACTAAGTAGCTCCGACGAGGAACTGGAACAAAAAATACACAGAACACATTGAAGAAGACGTAGTACATTCAATCTCCTAGTATGTTACACCACTCGGGCAGTTAGGAAAGTGCTACATTAAATGGTGTGATAATTCTGACGATCAATATCATCGAGACCATTTATAAGTAGTACATTTTTATAAAACTTCCATTTTGATCAAATAGATTTGCAACTTTTATAATCACCATAGTAATGGGACTATTTTGAAACATTAGGACACATGGAAAATATACACACCTCCAGAGGAGTCAAGCGTTGTGTCCGTGAGAACGACAGGGTAGCGAACAAGACTTGTTTTCTGTGTTTGATCATCAGGCTAATTACACCATAAATAAATAGAAATTATTTTGGATGTTGGCATAGTAAGAAAAGATGGTTCAATCCAGTGGAATGTGTACAGAAAAAAAAACTTGGAGTGGCCAGTACGTTCACCTTGACAGTTTCGTTCCGCTAAATCGAAAGCGAAATCTCATACGATGCTTGACGGGTAGAGCGTTAAGGATCTGCATCCTTGACACTTCACAAGCTGAGCTAAACTCTGTACAAGAAGTGTTCCTGCAAAATGGCTACCCAATGCGTTTCATTCAAAAGGCGATGCAGGCGGTAGAGTCGAAACTTTAGTCACCTTCTCTAAATAAGAAACTTGCGTTTATCAGTCTTCCTTTCAAGAATGATCCCATGATCGAAGTCATATCAAGAAAGCTCAAAAAGTCAGTCAAAACAACTTACCTTGCCGCTCAACTGTGCGTGAGTTTCCGTTCAACACCCGTTATTATGTCATAACTCAAAAACAAACTTCCATGTTCTGCAACCAGCTGTTGTGTGTACTCATTTGTTTGCTCGTGTCAAGCATCATACATTGGTCGTACTACAAGGCGATTGTCTGACAGAGTGCGTGAACGTCATCCTGCGTGGTTGAATAGTGGTGTGGTTAAAACGATATTGAGCGCGATTGTTGCTCATTTGACTGACTCTAATCATTTTGTCAGTAAGAAGGGAGCATTTCAGATTGTTTACCGAGTGCCAAGGAATAGATCGAAAATGGTGAGGTTCCGAATGTTGACCGTTGCCGAAGCCATTAGTATCCGATTACGCAACCATGACCTTTGTGCTCAGAAGAAGTTCGTGCGAACATTTAATCTCCTCTGGCCCACAATCAATGAGGGCCACGATTTGGAACAGTGACTGCGCAAATGATAACAAACACGCTGTCCATAATTTCTATTGACCACTTTCCCGACTCGACCCAGCTACTGTTTTCATATTTATTCCGTCGTAATTAGCCTGATGATCGAACACAGAAAACAAGTCTTGTTCGTCACTTTGTCGTTCTCATGACTCCATTGGGTATTTCCGAGGACCCGATCGCATTGTGTCCGTATTTTTATTGTGGGGGCATCAGTTGTGCTGCGAACGAAATAGCTAGCAATCAGTCATATAGTGCTGGATCACAGTACCGCCCTAGTTTAATTGGCTCTTGTTTGCAAGCCATGCAGTCGCGAAAATCAGACTGTCATTGGACAAAGATACATAAAATAACCACTAAGCTGGGAGATTTCTGATGATAATAAAACCAGGAGTTCATCCGTGGTCCAACTAAAGTTATCTCCGTGACACGCGCAGCTTTGTAGCACAGCCTGAAGAACATGAACTGTATGGTATGATTTTCATTTGTAGCAGGTGATATTGGTCCTAGTACGGTGATGACAGTCGGTGCATTTTTTGCGCACTTAGTCCCACTTTGTCACTCAAGAAAAATGGTTTAACCAACATCAAGGTTTCCATGTACAGATTGCCAACAAACCTCGCTTGCAAGTCGAATAACAATATCCTTCAAATGGACCAACAGCTGTTGTTTAAGACCACTAACCACCCCAACACATTGCAAACCCACGTCTATAACGTTTCTTACTTTTGATTCACTGGTATTTGCGCAAAGTGTGCTGAACAGATCCTGAGGCAAGCATAAACTACAGACATGACTGGGGGCTCTAAACATTCTCCTGTCTAGATCTGGGTATCCTGGCAGTATCTCAAACCACATGTAACCATGAATACTCATGACACCAATAATTACAGACTACATCCGTCATCTCGCAGTATAAACCGGGTTGCAGAGTGGATAGGCGAAAACATGCTATTGCTGACCCGTCATACACTACCCTATCAAGTTTAGCTCTCAGACCCATCTCAACATCCATCCTCAGTAATTAATTACTCTGAAGATCCCACCGCAGATGTAGCCACTTATTATAACACCGTGCTCGTAAGTATTTTACTGTCCAGTCTCAGGTTCCCATCATCTCTTGCTTAGACCTAGATGCATTCACCGTTCGAACCCAAAAACAAGTAGATCAACAGGCCGATCTCGAACGAACATTGGATTCCCTGAATGTCGATAACTGTTGCACTTCGATGGCAAGAATCCAGGATAGTAAGCAACCTACAGAACACGATACCGGTTATACACCGCGGGTGACTATGGCTGCCGCCCTCACGCTGGGGGAGGTATAGTCCTCAGCACGGATACCCGAGTAAACGGATGGGCTAGCCCGACGCCACCGGGCGCAGCCCCAGACTGCAGATTGGGGAAAGGCCTTCCATATGGGGACTAAGTGCGAAATAAGCTCTTTGACGGTGATACGACATTACATGTTACTCCGCCACAAAAAGGTTTCGGGCGCTCCAACGGGAGCATATGGGCTGCCGGACAGCATGCTGTCCATCTGGCATACACTGACATCCCCAGTCTCCGCCAACTGTGAACAACCCCAGAGTAAGGTGTACAAACCACCTCAGTGATCACCGGCTTCAACAAGTGCGCAATATTTGCCGGGTACCTTGAATGGCTGAACTCTATTCGAAGAGTGTAAGAACGAAATTGGTCACTGACACCCGACAACAGGAGGCATGCGTCCCAACAACCCTATCGATCTTGAACTCATTGGTTCGACAGATTCACTGCACCAGATTCGCCTTCGCTGACGAATCCTCGAACTGCTGCGCTGCTTCCGTCGAAAACTCCTGCAGGGTGCACTGAGAATCCTGGATAGATGGATTCTATCCGGAGGGTGCATCAGCTGAATCACTACTGGTCACCGGCCTCCAATGGACTACGAACACTGTACTTCGTCTCGTTGCCTTGTGGTTTAGGTTCCATTTGAACCAAAGGCTCTAAGTAGAACCCCACAAGCCAACCCTCTTATCTGGCCTGAGCAACCAATAAGTATTTTGCCGTCACAATTATGAACTCACACTTACAGCAATTATGTATTTTGTCATGTCTTTCTGTCAAAACTCACTGGCCAAGGTGTCGGCGACCGGTTTTGTTATTATTTTAAAACTGAACCGCACAAAACCAATTGGTCTTGTTTCTCCCTCATTTATCAAACTACAATATAACTGGTCACCTCTCAGCCCCGTTTTGGCGCACACGACAGAGACTAACATAAATCGCCGCTCGTGACGGAAGTAAACAGCAAGAACGATAATGTGCCAAACAACAAGGTTTCTATGCCTGAAGGACACAATCTCTTATTTGCCCCCTGCACATCATTCAAGCTTATCAACTTTAACGTTCGAACA
>LUCH01001511.1:13133-62268 GCA_013368495.1 Paragonimus heterotremus
ACTGATCTTGAGTGTGTTGATAACCATGTGTAGTCTGAGAATTTTCAAGCGGCAAAGAGGTCGCCAGACGCTATTTTGCGCTGTGCTACATACACCAGAATACGCTTTACAACATCATAGTGCACTGCCCCTATTTCTGCAAGACTGCAGTGATTACGAAGACTTCATAGTGAAGTTATGGGGGGTTGGTGACCACATTGTGTGCCTGGAAAGTTTCAAGCCCCTGTAGATTAAAGGTCGTGTATATAGAACGACTGTGCAGACATTGAGACTGCGAAATTCGAACGCTCATGATAGACGGCGTGAACTGTATTTAGGTATTTGACCATCTATGTCTGCGTTCGATCGCAGGATCTTGGTAATGATTCCCAGGCAAATTCTTTTGTTAGAGCTTTAAATCAAATTTAGTTACATCCGTGAAACAATTCAGTGAATGGTCAGGATGTTAAAAACTGTTAGTATTAACCAGGAAACAGAAATTCCGAGCATAGGCACACGGGTGTGAAAGAAATTTCAATTCACCTAAAATTGCTCTCAGCAACTGTGCATCGGGACACAAGAGAGCAAATGACATTAACAATGTTTTATCCATAGGGTACCGTTTCCATCGTAACGCTAGATCCTAGGTCATGCTGAACGATCCACCACATGTTATCGTTAACTTGAAATCGAACTGACTGGGCCGAGTGTACCAGACCAGAATCAACGGTGGCAGCATATTGAAATGATTGACCCTATAAACTGGCGGTCACCAAGGAAACTCATTACCAACGACCACGAGTGGAAGTCCTTGACAATGTCTTGTTAACGATCGTGATGATCTGTGTTGGGAACAAACCGTCTGACAAACACAGTAAAATGATTTTCACTCCGTACTAGTCAACAAACGTTGTACAAACAGACTCATCAGTCACAGCACACGTTTTATCTTTTGCGACTATGTAATATCTGAAGATAACAAGCAAACCATAAGAGAGTTAGGGAGAATGGCAAACTGTTGTTCCCTGAAGCACACGTACCTAATCCGTGAGAAGGCAGTTGTAGATCTCGAAAGTCATCGGCATATGGCAAATAAAGAACATGGAACCCAGGAGGGACCGTTTGGACTCCGTCTTCGTCTGTCTGTTCTTCCTGAAGAGACATATGAAAGGGAGGGCACGGTAGTAACCCAGGAAAGCACGACCAACATTTCCAGGATTATAAAAATGTTGTAAACGGGAAGAAACTTTGGTAGCACTTGAGAGCTGCAAACAGAAACCTTTAATTAACAAACAAGTTTTGAAATCAACATGAGAGATTACGCCATATTATATGAACGAAGTCTGATGAAACTGATTGAATGAACATCGATCTGTGAACTATGATAATGACACAAAGCACGGAGAAACTGAAGAGAGTTAGTTCGTCGACAACTATTCAAACGGTGGGATTAATCTTGCTGTAAAATAGGTTGCGCGCTATGAGCCAATTGGCAAATCACTCACCTGAGGAGTTAAAGCGACCAGACGTGGAGCCAAATTTTTGCGCTGCACATACAAAGCCAGAGCGAACAGGCTACGATCCAGACAAACTTGCAACAGTGTAGTAAACCAAGATCGACTTCCACGAACAACGGATTCATCCGGATAAATAAATTGTGCTGTTCGAAGGTGATAATGACGTTTGAGGCGCTTTAATGCCTTGAAACCTAACAGATGAAGACCTAGTTATAAGAACGTACAAACAGCGATAATTAACGGGTGTCCATCATTGTACGGCAATTGAATGGTAATTAAACCACTAGAGTGAATCAGTAGATTGCGTGACCCTAGAAAGTAAGGAGGAATCGAATGGAAAATCTTTTTAACTCTAGATATAGGCTGGCTATTTGAAAGGTGGATAACACAAACAGGTACATATCTGTGACCGGGAGAAAAAAGTGAACAGAAAACAGTGTCCTGAAAAAAAGGGTAACAATTGAAACAAAACTTTCAGTCCGGCATATGTCAGCAAAACTTGTAATGTTATGTGCCATAGTCCTCTATCGTAGAAGCTGGTAAATAATTGTTAATGAGACTTATCAATCCCCATCTGATAAAGCCACCGGGCTTTTACAAAGAAGGTGGGATAATGGCGACCTATCAACTTTGATAAACCGTTAACATAATAAGACGGAAACTCAATGCTGGTGCTTCAAGTATGAAAAGAGCTGGCTGAAAAATCTGAATACAAAAGCTGTGAGTTAGTACAAAATGGCGCTCAAGCCATAAATTCCTCATCACTGATCAGAAATGGACCAAACTCCAGATTATGTAGTGTGACCTTACCGACGGGGGCTAACGACTGCACATTGCTTGCCAATTCGTCTTGTTCGAAACACAAATAGCGTTTTCCCAGTTGAATTCCGCGAACTAGATCATGTGGCAACAACAAATCCTGGGAAGGATGGAATTTCCTATCAGGCCCATTAACTATATATCGGCAGCGACGAACAGTCACGGGCCGATTGTTTGCAGCAGCTAACCAAGTGGCTGTAGGAGGACTGGCTCGACGTACCAAGCAATAGGCAGAAACAGAAAAGGCAAGTCCCTTATCCGGTCCAAGATAGAACGAGAGTCGACCAACACGATGCTGTCGTAATTCACGAGCTCGGACTCTGAAAGGTAGTAAGAAGAAATAACAAAATTAGAGGACTGTATATCAGATAGGCACATATTGCAATTCGGTAAACACGTACACGAAATAGAATGTGAATATTCAGACGTCATTAGCAGCAAGGAAATTTGATCATCAGTTATGTACTTGGAGACTACCATCGAGTTTGGTGCTCGATATCGCAGTATCTAGAAAGAATTATGCAGTATCAATGGAAAGAGACATCCAGGTGGTCAAATGTTGTATGCATAAGCTTGCATGAGATTCTATGCAGGAATTAGCTCACAGGTATGTTTTGTGGACAGACAAAATACAGTATATTAAGATCAATCGGATGGGAGAAGCTGAAATAGCTCAACGATAATAAAAGCAATTGCCAATCGTACGGTTGTTCATTCGAGACTCGGCTATGTCAGTTGCTCCTGTAATCTAATTCCTCGCCACATAATCGTAACCTAGCTTGCCAGATGACAAAAAAACGGGAAGCCTAGGCCACTCGATTTGGATGACAAAGATTTAGTAGTCAGAGAGACATGTAAGATCACTTAGTTTCTTCTACGTTTCACTCTTTTTTCCCATACCAGCTGTTCGGATATGAACAAGATAAATTCAACATGGACATCGACCGCATGTGAGCGAGAAAATCAAGATTAAGGTCTAAACCTACCGAGTTATTTTAAATAGAATTTGATTTTGTTCACTTGTGATGTGTATACTAATCGAGCGTACGGAAAATAGGGAATATTAAAATAAATGACGGTGATGAGTTGACGAGCGTTAGTGTCGTCCGGGCTACGTTGCAGAAAGCCAATCAGAACCAATAATACAGTGGATGAACCAATCAGCTACATTTGTATTAGGTTTTTCAACCAAACAGAGAGTTATATTCATGATCGATGACATTATGATGATATTCATCGGAGTTTCATAAAACTCCTTATTATCTTTAACGCCGATTATGTTCAATTAGGTATCTGTCTTGTCACTGCCCCTATTCTGCTTGCTACAACATAGGCTAATCCTAATTGCATGATTCGAGTGCAATTCCAGTCGTATTCTAAAGTAAAACTACTATAATAATACTTTTGAAATATGTGCTCTTCTCGAAACGAATATAGAAGTGTCAACCAACAAAGGGTATCCAAAACTTGGCAGGTTCTCCTGCTCGATTCTAGTCCGCAGCCGCTGTTTTTATTCAAAGCACTGAATCCCCTTACTCATGTTAATTGACGAAACAATTAGAATCCAAACTGGTCGTAATCTCCGAAACAGTGTCAAAATGTTGACTTCGTTATACTCGTATTTTTAAATTTATGTTCAACCGGATTCAGTTAAGAATCTATGTTACCCCCACCAATGTCTGCGGTCTTTCTATCGTCTTTCACTCAACACAATGTCTCACAATTTGTAACACTTCCGCAAACTGATTATCTGTATAGTTGTACCACTGAGATTTCATTTTATCCGTTAAAAACTCGATTACGTAAAAATTGGATGATCATCTCTCCTGAGGCGTACAAAGCAATTTATCGATGTCAATGTTGTCAGCAATCGTCATTCGGTCTGGTGTGCGCACAAACTGTTGACCTCATTACTACTGTGATGTACGGTCCAATCAGAACCGTCTCATGTTTTACGTTTGTACCGGAAAAAGGTTAACGAAATAGCATCATTTCGCTACAGAACTTTCGCCACAGATTTATAGCTTTTGGCTATTATTTGTTTAGCTCATGGTCATCCGCGTTTAGTTATATTTGCATCCCATTTGGTTCGTGAACTTTGTTTTTAGCCGTTACTCGTAATTTTTGGCTAACGAGAGTACACACACAGATTGTGTTCACTTCTGTCATAGGCTGATGGATCTACAAGCGTACGTCAATCGCAACCAGTTCGTGTGACCATACAGCATGTGTACACACAGTTAACAATATGCCCTTGCACTGGATAAACCTGCCTGCCCTTGTATACAGATGGCGACAGTTGATTGTACGGTAGAGCGCCCTAAGTGGCTAGGTTAGGTGCGTCAGAATGCAAACAAAACTAGGCACCAAGGGTGAAACACTTCGTGGGCAACCACAATACATCAAAACGAGGACCACGATGGCCAAAAACCAAAAACCGTGAGTACGTGACGTTGGTTATAGTCACATGACCGTAGCAAATTTCGCAAAACACATGAAGACATATATATATATATATATATATATATATATATGAGCTGAAATGAATGTGTAACGACTACAACGGTCTAATAATTCGTTTGTATTGTTTAATTTAAGCATTACATTCCGTTATATCCAGGTGCAATCTGGTCCTATGACAATGTGGTTTCTCCAAAAGTGCGAAAAACGGTTTTAACAGTCATGCACATATTTCCTGTTATTAAAAGGTCTCCTACAGTTTGTAACAGAGGACAACGTGTGAAACGGTAATACGTTTGTAACCGTCAGAAGAAACGCGTACGGTTCCTCAGTAAACATGTTGAATGCTCCCTACAAACCACGTGATTTAAGTCTATGTCAAGAGTGGTGTTAAAAAATACTGGCATAACAGGAAAAATTGTACACAACCGAATGTCTACTAAGCTGACGTATGGAGTGTGTGCACATTCATTTCGGTTTGAGGTTGGCGGTTTTTAGAGCAGTGTAACGTCTAGAAATGTCCAGTTGTAGACCATACCATGAAACTGACAGATCTTACTCTCTTTTTGATGATTGTCTCGTGAAAGAAGCAAATAGCGTTGTTAATCAAACAAGAAATATCTCGTACAAATGAATTAGACTCTGCTATGATTTGGGTATTGATGACCGGACAAAACAAAGTATTCTAAGATACGTTCAACAAAAGATGTCTACTACAGTTCGGTCAGGTGGACCAAATGAAAGACTATCGAATGCACGAAAGCACACTTTACGGTTAGTAAACTGTTGGCCTTGGACGCTATAAAGGCCATTTCACAAATGTATGTAAGTGCAATACGCAAATTGCTAACATAAACAACACATTCAGAGAAATATAGGCAGCAGGTGAAAAACGAAGGGAAACAATGCAGATTGGGTCTCGATGGCTCCACAGAGTAATGCAATCGAGGTAATTCAGAAATTGGACTCCAAAAGTTGTGATGATAAGTGATGTGGTTTTCCCAAAGAGTAATCGAATTAAGATCAGAATTGTGGTAAGTAGAGTGGTGGGTTGAATGAGAGTGCTAACTTCAGAGAGCAAAATCGGCAAACGCAGAAGCAAATGTGATGTTAAACGATCGTAACTACAAAGAGGTTTCCTCCTCTGGAGTGGGATGACAGTTCCAGTAGGAGATGTGAGATCGTCCAAAGAAGAAATGGTAAACCATTATATTCCTCATACTCGAAATAAATAGCGGAATGCCATCAACTGGTCAGACTGGCGAACATTTCATTTTCCCGTTGCACACTAGGAAGCTCGTACTACACAAACTGATATTTCTCACTTACAAATTTCAATCGACAGAGGAAGGCAATTTGTATATCAAACAACCCGGTCCACTTGACTATCGTTGTATGACTAAGATCAGTCCATTAGTTCGCCGTTCAATGGAAGACGTAGGTTAGCGTGGTATTGACCTGCCGCCTTCAGAAAAGTACTCAGTGCCCATCCTGATAGTGGCCTTCAATTTAATGGTCTCATTCACACTTATCAGTCGGATGCTATTTCAATAACACAATACAAATTGCACGCCAACTTGGTTGTAGAGTATCGCAAAATCAAAAGTGTAGTTCATTTCAGCAAGTTATACTATTTTTCTCATTATGTACGAAACGTCTGACTGTAACCCGGAAAACGATTCTTCTCAAAAAATCGACGAAGGAATTTTAGATCAGACAAACAAGTAATGGATGCTATAAAATATTTCGAAAGGTCATAAGTTAGCGAATATGAAGGCCATTCTCCGGTAAACTGCGAATCACTTCCAGTAGATATTACCGACCATCAGAGTGGCATCTACTTGCGTAAGACAGACAAGAAAATGACGGTAATGACAAGGAAGAGTCTGGGCAGTCTGGAGAATGATCAATACGGTTAGGTCTAGTGGATTGGGCTATATGAGATGTAACATTGTGATGTATCATCATCATCATCATCATCACAACAGCCATGAGCCTGACCAGAAGATACTGTGACTCGCGTCGCCACTCATTAAAACAGTGAAATGTAGCGTCCTAAAGAGAAAAACGTTTTTAAAAAGGTCAAGAAATATTGACCGGCAGGACTAGTAATGGTACGAATGCAGATACGCCATTGACTGTGGTACTCTGTCATCTCGGACAGCGTTTCCAGCCAACGATTTGAGTGATCACGAGGACTCTAGCCAGGTAGGCGACACCTATCCACTTTACTCAGTGGACCAGTCATGGTCTTCACATTTCGTGATCACGATGTTGCTTGACCACCACGTGGTTTCACCCAGCCACTGGTGGTCTCAGTATATAAGGTGAACGCTCAGCAGGCATGAGGAGTACCTGACCCAACCATCGGAGGTTGTACAAAGTGACTAGTTGATCAACTGTTCGCACATCCCGAACGCTCCGGAATACGCGCAGGCGAACGGCCGTGTTGCCCACGCGGTCAGTCTATTCGATGTGAGCTAATTGACGGAGATAACGATGGCCAAACACAACCGGTTTGTTGACATTTTCGTTCCGAACTGGTCACACCTACAAACCACAGAGCAAAGCAGAACGCACACGGGCACTGTATGCCTCTTCTTTTATCGAAAAAAGGACGTCATTGGACGCCATAGATGAAGTAGGGTGACTGTGGTGCTGAACCTTGTGGTCCTTCCACGAATGACCGTATTAGGTCAGAACTCTGGTTCATGGTCAAACACGGGGTGGTCTTCCCCTTGGTGCGAAAATCTTACCGAAGCTGCACAGGATCGGATGAAATTAATAATTCCTAAGGGAGACTCTCCAGCGAACTGCTGCACGTGAACAAAAAAGAGAACTGTGCAACAGCTGAATACAAAATAAGAGACTGAGTTATGTAAATGGGCATCCTTCAAAGTCACTACAAGTCAGATTTACGACGAAGATATGAAAATGAACTGATATCCTATCTGTAGGGGTTCGTGAAAATAATGGCGATTCAAGCATCTAGGGAGGTTTGGGGAAGAGCACGGCATACTAACTAGGTACTACATGCTCCGGATGAGATCAGGCAGAAGTTTGTTGAAAAATTGCTGTATAAAGTTCGAAACAGGAGAACTGAATTGGGTCAGACAAGAAGACAAGACAGCTACTGCATAAAAACTTCAGAGAACGCCGTGGGATCTTAAGCTCCATAGCAAGAGGCTCGGTACACGCAAAAACAGATAAAAACGCCTAATCACATATGAGTACACGGGAATTCTGTCAATAATGAGACGTCAGGTTCAGGGAAAGGATTGGTCAACGTGCGCTGATCAAGCCAGGTTAGAACGAAGTATGGTATTAACTGTGGAACACCTTACCACCGGTCGAAAATCCGTATGAATGAAAGCATAACGAATGAGTACACTCATTGTATACTGTTTTCACGAGTGAAAACGGTGCATCTTATCAAGCTATGAAATCCCTTTTGAAGTTTGTAGTTGATAACCAATTAATTGCCACGGTAATAATGTCCTGAAATATACTGTCCCCTTTGTTACTTGGAGTTACACAACCCAAGACATCATCAATAGTTATAGTTGTTGGTTCTCTTGCAAAGTACCTAAAACACACAGTGTTCTCTCTCTGTTCATCTGACCCATTGCAAATCATATCTTCTGAAGACGTTGCAACGTATGTCAAGTTTTCTCACAAAACGTTAGAGATAGCCGACCACACTCAATGTACACCGAGATTATTCGATGCGTTTCCTTGTTATAAACGTCACATCTTAAAGCCACTATTTGTTTGAGTACACATAGACAGAACGTCTGTAATCATCTACGTGGTGATGTGCTTGAAGAAACGCTTATTTATGCGAATATATTGTGGCAGATGTACGTGGAGAACGAAACAACACTACGACTAAACGAATTGTGCATTCACCATTGGACGGCAGTGGCCCAGCCAAAATAACGGCAGTGAGATGGCCAGAGTCAAACTGCGTGAATTAACTAATAGACAAACTGAAGCCATGGGGCCGTTCATCAGCGCGTATTTCGGAACGCTCACAACTGATCAAACAATTAGGCTGTACAGTCTGCGACGGTTGGGTCATATACTCCATATGACAGCTAAACGTTTACCGCATTGGACATTATATACTAAGATAATCAGCAGTTGGATACAACCACGTGGTGGTCAAGCAGTGACGTAGACACAAAATATGAAGGCCCAGACTGTTCCACAGGTAGGTGTCGCCTCTTCGTCTGAAATCTCTGTGATTACTCAAATCGTTGGCTATAAACGCTGTTCAAGGTGGCGATGCGTCGTAGTCAACGGTGTACATACAGTCAAACCATTCCTTATTCTTTTGCTTAACCCTGTTACAGTATTTTTTCAGCCATTTTTAACAGTTTTCTTTCACGCCATTGTTGAGGTGAGCAGTAGCTAGAGTCACATAACTCCAGCCACACGGCTCATGACCGTTATTAATGAGCAAATGACTATAATTGTTATAGTGCCAATGAAAAATTTCGCCTGCCAATCGGAAAGCGTCACTCAATAGGAGTGAGTTACACAGTCAATCAGTCTATCGAGTGGAGCGATAAAAATGGTTCACCAGTTGAAACTATCTGACTATCCCAACACAATGTTTCATTCTATCGGTCTGATTTGGTTGACTGACTACCAATTGGCCTTTGCAATCATGAGAACCAGTGATTTCAAAACCTTTTCACCCTACCACACTTCCTATTCGGGAGGCAACATGGAACAATTAAAATCATAACCGTGACAAGCTAACACATTGTTTAATATAATCCAATAGAAAGCTACCTCTTACTTCTAAGATCAGTACGATGATTGAGCTGGTTGCAATCAACTTCATACAGCAAACCGTTTAAAAAAAATCATAAATCGCCATATTTAGAAATGTGATGCACGCTCTGTCGCCCTTGGCCAGGCCATATTCTCACTATCACTCCCTAATGTCCTCACATCGCCCTCTCCCATCATAAGGGAAATACAGCCCAATGTGTGAGATACTGATGTAACACAATATTAGGAGATTAAGTAAAGTGACCATTCAAGTAACGCCCTTTCTTCAGATATAACACTCACGTCCACAGATTCACACACATACACACACCAAACATAATGTCGACATAGCCAGACCCATGCACGCTCGGTTCTCCTGGTGGTACAATCATCGCATAAAAGCACCCACAAACGTCAACGATAGCTGTACCAGAAGTGATAGACAGCATAAAAACAAAACAATTGGGTATCCCGCGAACAGGTCGAATTTAAACTTGACCCTGGTAATTCTACTGCATTCATTTGTACATACTGGAAAATTACGTAACATTTGCTGAGTCATAAATTGCAATTCTAATATGGTGTGCAACTGAAACAGACATCCGTTGACTGAATTGGAACCGTGAGTGACAACTTGTAGTCTGAGTCATGGTGAGGGTCATTAAATTAACATGCTAACTTTTAACGATCTATGTAAATCTTATAACAAACTAATTGGTTGTTTCCTTTCCACTAGTATATACAAACAAGGACTATTATGGAAAGCTAGAGAGACATTTACCGAACGCAATGAAACAGTATATCACCGGAAACAATGACACGTAATTGAAATATTCGAATGACAATCAAATACAAATTGTGTGGGAAGTACGATGCTAGCTGGCGAGGAATAAACGCAATCGGATTTCCTACGAAGTAAACACAAGAGGAACATGTGGTAGCTTGTAAACTGAAGTCGGGAAGTATGCTGCCGTTCGAAATCGGCATTTTAATGAACACGATCTACTGTGAAATGTGGACGCACCGGGTAAGAAGCTGGTCTAATCGTTCCGCAGGATTTACACGTGCTCTTGAATCGTCAGAACCGAAAAAATCGAAGTCCTCATTGGAAACCAGGTCCTGTTATTAGAAAAACAGGTATGGATGCGTGTGTGAGGTGCGCACAGCCGAGAGTGCGGCATTATCCGAAGCCGATGTACAAAAAAAGTGTGCAGAAAAGTGACATATTTTACAAACATTTCGGCAAATCAGGAGAAAAGCGTCCGATGTCCCATAGGCGACCACTAGAGGCTACATACATGAAAAAAGTACAACATATCCAGGGATCTAACAACAGTATTTCCGTTGCCAAAACAAGGACACCTACGTTCTTTACAATCAATTGTCCTGTCCAACTTAGTTTGCTAACTAACCATCGGTAAAAACAAGATTGACGTGTGTACTTTTTGAAAAACTTGAGGAAAAATAGTTGTGTAAACATAAGACCACCGGAAGCAACGGTCTGTTCCTGCCAATCGGAGCAAGTACGTGGACGTCCATGAAAGTGTTCTCATCCGGAAATGCAGAATTCAAAGCAAGCGTGCATGCAAACATTGCATTTCAGGGACATACTGGTCAAGTAGTAAGTTCATAAGAGTGAATTTTCAATTTATAGGTCCATGGATATTATAACAAAAATGAGGAAGAACAACTCTACTAAATCGGTAGGGGGGGGGGAAGTGATGAAAGTTTAAAAAAATCAATAGAAAACGCTTTGATGAAAGTGTTCAAAATCTGATCAACAATTTCAGGCTGCGAGCATACCATGGTCTTTGAATTTCCGTGTATTCGAGTTAGAATGAAAAGATTGGTTCGTTCATTCAAACTAAACTTGATTCACGAAAATAAAATACACCCGTTGTTGTCAGTGGAAAACATCATTTGGAGGCGAACACATCATTCTGTTGTCTTTCAGACACCGTAATAAGTGCTCCTTTTCCGATAATATAACGCATAGTTATTCAATGAACCAGAATTCAAACTGTTATGTTCTAACACACTATTCTTGTATCCGAACTATCTCCCTTACGATCCTGGATGACAGTTCAGTTTCGTTCCTGGGTATCCCCCAGTTACGACCCTCGCGTTATTATAGGATGTAATGATGACCGATCTAAAGGAGTGAAAACTAATGTAATCCATTTTGCTCTGTTGTGAATAGCCTAGTAAACTTCGCTAGCTAGGTGGATAGGAGCAGAGGTGATGACAGAAATTCTCATCAATACTGAACGGCAATGCAATGGGTATAACCCTTTTATTAAATTCGCGAAACCAGAGGATGGATGTCAGATAAACCAACAAATCAACTATATCTATTTACGGACCTAGTGTGCGGGCTTATCGACCGAAAAATATGAACAGAAAGAACGTGGTTTACGAGTGACCTTGACTCAAGCGAAAACTGATTCGGTGCACATGGATGATAGCGGAAAAAATGCGCCTCAATTGAGATCGAAAAGTCAAGCACACCCATTCGGCATCGAAACACAACAGTATCGTTTAGGTCGATGACCGACAAGGAACCAGGTAGGCTCATAATAGTAGTCGGGAACTGAAAAAACTGGAGTTATAAATGATTTCACATGGGAGATCGTACCTCGGATATATACCAAGTAGCGTCAAACATAAACGAGGATGGAAAAATAAATTCTGATATTCATAATGTTTGAAGACACACACCAAATGGGCATTCCCCTAGACTGGTGGTCGAAAGGATAATGGATTCGACTCGTAACACGATAGGTTGCCATTTCAAGACCCTTTCGAACTGTCTTTACCTGATGGTTCTTACCAGAGCAAACCCAGTCTAAATTGGAGTGCTGGTTCTGGGGTGACTATCATGAAGTAGTACAAACACCAATTCGAGATCTTGTGGCCGTAGCCAGTCCTTATTCGATTTAAAAGTTGACCCCTGACCTGCGTGTGCTTGTAGGTTAACGAGTTCGTCGTCCTTGAGGTGATTGAAAACAAGACCTGGTCGAAATTTATGTGCTGAATGTACAGGTAATGTTTAAACGTGTATTCAACATAATCAATAACGGAAATCTGCATCTTGTTTCATACTGTTTGACAGAAACAACAAACGTATGTTAGTTAGTGAAACCATAGTAATCAACAGACAGCAGTAAGCGTAATGTGCACTAAAAACTTTGTCCAGCAAGTAGCTTACTGTGCTAGTGACGTTTTAAAATCTCCTACTGAGTCCGTTGTTGGTATACCCATGACAGACGTACCGAATAGCATAAAAGTTTTCAAACGCACGGCTGACAGAAGCAATTTGTTTTATACACACGGATACAAAGGTCGCAAAATTATAACAGCTTACAGAAGTATAAATTATGGTAGGGCAAGTTGTACGTGTTTATTAGTAAAAATTCGCCCGAACCACACGGCCAGGTTCGTGATTGTTGCCACTCAGCAGATATGCATACGCGGTGAACTTCGATCATACATCTTACCATAGAAAAGGCAAATACTGAAAGCTGTAGATACTAACTCATTTATTTATGAATCAGTTGTGTCGTTTATATTGAGGCAGACTGGGTTTCCGTATGGTACAAGTTAGTGATCTCAATATCAACACTGATCTACGGACCCCATTAAGTCTGAGATAAACGGTATAACTAATTCGCAAATGAGTTAGTATCTACAACCTACAGACCTATTTGTCATATTTAAGTATGATCAGATATGCAGAAAAAGATATTCACTGAATGAAGTGGTCGGATTTATTGGTTGAAATTAGATCAACCAACGTTGTGTGTATGCGTGTATGAATGGTAATGGACCGTGTCGATCTACTGACTGGAAGTCTCTGTCATCAAATATGTTACGACAATCAGTCGGTTTGGGCTTTTAAGTATTTCAGTAAATAGTGTACATCATATGAAGCATGGAGCTTATAAATGCCGATAAATCAGAACAAATTTTAGTGAATTTTTCCGGACTGAGTCGAAGGTGTGCAAATAATGAAGTTAAGCGTCGCCATTCAGACAGGAACAAAAAGGCTGTTGCGACAAAATTTTCTTAAAATGGGCTCCTTGGGTAGAAAACAACCGTCACTGATTCAGAAAACAACGTAAAACGTAAAGAAAGGTGCCGTTTTAGTCGCGTTTTTAATTCTGTGAGTTTCTATTTATAAAGTATATGGACAAGTACTTTCGATTCAGTGGTCCAATCAGTGGGTACTAGTTCGTCCAGGATTCCAACCCCATCAATATTTTCATGCTACGGCCTAAAAAATCAAGTGACACGCAGGGGTGTTGACAGAGTGTGCTAAAGACGCTAGTAAACAGCATTCTTCATTCACAAGAGAGTGCGTTCACTGGTGAACCAGCATTCTATTTTCAAAATGAGATGAACAGGCAAAATCAGACTTACTAGTGCAACAACTTATCAAAATACACATTTCAGGGGAATTATGTTGTCAACACGATTGGAAAGAATAGATACAACGAGTCGAAATAACCCGGGCACAAAATGCTCTTAATGTACAATGTCTATTGGTGTCGATGTTTAGCTTCAGTTGTGAGCCCATGACGAACAATGGACTGGGTACAATATGGTTACAGTCCTCTAATGGGCTGCATAACGATGGGACACCATAACTCAGTACCATTCGTGTGCACATTCAGCGCTGATTACACCGAAGGCAGGTACCGTACCGGACTACACCATTTCGTGAGCATCTCAGTGTATCCATCTGATCACATTGGGATAGCACAAACAGTTTGGTAAAGTGCCCAAGTTTCGCACGCGTGTAAAATCTGATGCACTGGCCGGTGGAACTCGTATGCACCCAATACAGACTCAGATTAATTTCAGTGACTCATCGAAAATATAAAACCAAATGTTATGAATACATCATTTCGCTGTCTTGATAAAGCGTTTAAACACCCTGAGTATCACAGTCTTCTGATTAAATCCCGAGAAACTCAACGTGGTTCAAGCCAATAACAACGTTCCACAAGAATACAAGTTGTGTTCTCCACTGTTTGTTCAATTCCAACTTTATTTGTCACACATAGTTAAACCAATGGTGGTTGACGTCGATAACACAATGAGGCAGCGAGTTATACGAGGTCTGTAGAGTGTACATAGGTTAACTACGCGTAAGCATAGATAAACACAAGTAATCGCTTACCATTCAGACCCACTGAATGCAGTCATACACATCCGCCAGTAAAAGTGTGCTGATTATCATTCAGATGAATGGAAGATGTAGGTCTCCAAAATCACGAGGGGGGGGGGTTTATAGACACCAGTGACAGATTTAGGTCTACCTACAAATGGCAAAATCTAGTCAAGTGAACAGCAAAGAAGAAAAATTGGTAGGAGATTTAGCTTCAAGTCTTCTTCGTGACGTATCACTTTCTGTATGACCATGCATGACAACAAACACAAAGGATTGTCGTCCGTACCTTAGTGAAAATGTCCCAAGAAAAAACTGCAAACAATTATGGAATCCAGGATTAATTGTCATTCAGAATGACTTGTAGCAACCGATATGTTCTTAAACAACCATAGATGTCCGAGAAGAGATCAATACTGAACACATGGAATCATCCTACACTTCAATACCTACTGACAAACCCTTCCCATTAACCAGGAGTAAACTATTGAGGGACCACTCTCTACAGCTTGAGGTTCTAGTCGGCAGGCCACTGTGGGTAAAATGTCTTCTCAATTAGAGCATTAGTGTTCTGCAACTCACTGCCTAACAATGTGATCATGGTTCAAACACTCAAAACGTCACTCCAACGTCGTCGACGGCACCAGTACAAACGTGGTGGGAATCGACCAAACAACTGAGGAGGAAAATCCGCAAAGCCTTCAGTCAATAAGTGTAGATTTGCAAGAGGCATACTTTCGTAACTTTTGCTGGATGTGCAAATACTAACGCAGCATCGTTACGAAACAAACTGATGAGATCTAAACAAGTATGTGGTGCATCAAGATCGTTTACTCTTGGTGTAACACAGAAACGTGGTGTGTGGCAACTGTTAAATACGAACCGACAGACACAGTAGATATGACCGTGACTCGAACGATTATCAACATTTGAAAAGTGGCGCAATGGCTCTCTATACTGACATTCGGCTTAAGCCATTCGCAGTACGTGAAACTTCTTCCCAAAACTTAATCAGACTCATTTGTTCGATCAGTGTGACCCACCGACTTTCGACAGCGTTGTTGATCAGATACCATCTGCTGAATGACACCTACGCGACCTTACGTTTACAGGATTATAGCTGATCTTATGGATAATTTTAACCACTCCATGATTGAATTTAACGTTTGTGAAGTTCATATACAAAGTAAGTCGTCCACACCTCAGACCTACGATGCAGTTTTGTATGCCCTTCTAAATGGTCGGAGAATTCACGTGATACAGGGTTTCGCAGAAACCTTCAAAGTTAGATTACATTTTGACCACAGAAAAACATACGAATAACGACTCTCGCGTCTATACCTTCATCCACCATAGTGATCACAGACTGGCCACATTTGGATTATTAGGTGAATAACGGACAATTTTTTCCGTCCGAAATTTGATCAAGGACTTTACAATACAAAGGAGACGTCTTTGACCGCAAAGCTCAAGGACATTCGTTGACCTGACGCCACAGTCAATCAGTGATCACTGACAGTTAATCGTAGAAGCCATTAGTAAAATCGTCGACAGGTACGTTTTGATGAGGCAGTCTAAAAACGCTCAGGCTGAAAAAAACAATCTGATGTTCCACATGATATTCAGTGGCAATAAAGCCATCGTATTGGAATATTCACCAACTAAAGAAAACTAACAAAACGCACTACTTAGTTCGTAACCCGGTTACATCTGCCGTAAGAAAAGATAAACAGCAAAATCAGTTAGACCTGATCAGCAAGTTTGGTATCACTTCAAAACTATTCTACATCACTGTAGCTTCCAACTTCAAAATGGACCTCACTTTTCACAACTACGTCACACAGATATGAAGATCATCACAAATGGAGGTGTTGCCAGTGATCTTAGTAACCGATAACTGAGTGTATTTAATACTAACATCAGAGGCCTAACATCCGTACACAGTATCAATGTCGTATTTTTCGACTGGGACTAGGCAACTAGCGATGAGACACAAAGTTCCACATTAAAGCCTGTGTTAGTCGTTTTTAATCGAACCAGAAATATAACAGTGTACTGTTACATACCGAACGACATCAAAATTGGACACACAGTAGATAGTATGACAGAAATAAAGAGGCAGCAGAATAGTTTGAACAGTTCGCACTGCATGGTAACAGGAAACTGGTTCTCGTTTAATTCAACTACATGTAAGGCTAAGCATCTGCGTCGTTCTACCTCCCACTGAATACAGTGTTAGAGGTGAAAATTTTGGTATCAGCACTCGTGAAGTGGACATCAGAACAATTAATGCAACTGACCTTAGTTTGTCACTCAGCTGTACATAAATCGCTCAGAAGATGTCTTTGGTTTTTGGGTTACTTATCAGACTGTTAGGAGCCTTATACTGGGATTGTTGTATGATTATTTTCAACTCAATGACACCGTTATCCTGCGGTAGATATTTGTCATGATAGACATTATTCTTAGTGAGAAGACAGCGAAGAACGATAAGGCAAGCTATTACAGTTCGTTCACTGTATGATTAAGACAGAGTGTGTCAACTGGGACAGTTCTTAATATCCTATCGACATGCTGGAGCAGATTTAATCCAAGCATATAGGATCCACCATCAACCTAGTGCCAACAGTTTCCTGAAGTGTGTAGTGAACAAGTGGGTATGAGCTCAAACCTTGTCCACTAACTATTTAAAACGCCGTTCCTGAAGAGCAGACAAAATATGGTTCTAACAAGCATTGAACTAAGTCTAGGAAATAAACTGTACATTTCCAGCAATGTTTAGAAATATAATAAATAGTTCGTTCTAGCCTAGTCTGGAATCAACCGTATCAATGAAGACGCGAGAAAGAAAAAAACTTCCGGTGGGCTCCAGCTCACATAACAGCATTCAAACGGGCATCAAGCGGAAAGTGCATAGAACGTTCGAGTACGTTAAACAACACTCGAAAAGGTGCAAACAAAGCGACCTTGAGGAATATAATAACAGACTAGTCGTCAGGAAAAGGACAAGCATCCGTTACGTGCCCTTAGTTGTACGACTGAAGAAAGTGGTACTGAGTTCATATCAGGCCGCCTATAACAGGCATACGCAGAGGCATGCATACAGAACAGACAAGCGTGAAACACGGTTGATGTCGGGGTCCTTAAAGAAACCACAAAGTCGTTGGTCAATACAGAGGGAACTGTCAAAAGCCACGGACTCGTGCGGAGTGTTGTTGAGCATCCGAGTGTTTCCAATCTAAAAGAGCCTAACAGATTTGGTTGTCACAGTGTCGTCAGTAGAATTTTACCACACAGGTGATACACCTATCCAGGGTATTGAACAAAATGATGAACAAAGAATTATCGCAATAGCGTGAATGTACGCTTAACCTTGCACTTGTTTTTCGTCAGCTGCTGTTTGATACACGCTGAACTACGTTTGAAGTATGTAAAACAGACTATGGTGACGTTTCGCCTGCGTTTATTTTCCCCTAACATTTCATCAACCACTACATTATTAGTGCAGAAGTCTTGAAACCGTGAATATCAAAATTCCTAAACTGTCTAATGCACAATCAGTGGCACATAAACAATCTCAGCCTCCTATAATTTGTAAATGTCGCGCCAGTTCCATAAGCGAGAGCCAACCGGTGTAACATGTATGTTTTTCTGTGTCCATAGGCTTTTGGTGGACTGTATGTTTTTTACGTTTTACGATTGTATCCATGTCCTGCTTCAAGGTGTTTACATGTCCAATACTGACCTAATGTACGTTAGCCTTCCTCTGGACATTAAAATCTTGTTTCCTATATAGAAGAGTGTTTAATTTATACTTGTAAACAGTGTGACAAATTGTATTCGCCGGTCGACACAAACGTAAGCGGGAACATGTAACTAGTTTATTTTTTGTACAGATATAAATGACTGGTTAGAGCGAAACGTTGTGAATGTGTCCGAACATATCAACCACAGGCCATAATCGATTGAAAGAAACCTACAACTAATCAAGAGTAATCTAAGTAGTATATAACATACACAGAAAAAACAAAGCAACCGAAATGAATAACATCAAAAGGAACAGAGGTATTGCACAATGTGAAGCTATTTGTAAGCCCTTCATGTGTAGATTCAGAATGACGATGGGCTGCACTGAATTTAAACTCAATTCATATGTCAAAGTGCCACACTCTATAAGTCTGATGGTAATACAGCGAGGGATAAAAGACATAATGGGAAGGAAATATAACACAGTTTTGGACGAAAAGGGACAATATAACAATCGGAAACGTTCGGTCACTTTTTCTAATATTAAGCAGATTCACCCTTGTGGATGCGCTTATTGCACTGCACATGTACTATCTATCATCCCGGTGATGAACTCCTCTATAATCTGTTGTTACTAATCAGCCAAAGGGACCTTTTTCAAGTATTAAAGATCCGTCTTGAGTTGTGAGCGACCTTAGTGAGAAGGTACGTGATGGTCCATCACGTGCACAAGACTCCGGTCACTCAGGCACACTAGTTATGCATAAATAGAGGGAAATAGGGAAATGTGACAATCTGTTGAAAGGTGAGAAAGACTAATAAAAAGCTTTATTCCCAGGTTCGTAGATGTGCCTAGAAAGCAACAATGGTAGATGTGAAAATATTTCTTCCAACCATGACAGTTTTCGTCATCTTGAGGCATCACTGGCGTCAAACACTTGACCTTGAAGGACATTTGTGAGATCATTATTAGGATAGTTTAAATCTACGAAAGCGAAGTGTGACCACAGATTGAGGAGTTCAAGTGTATGATTACCATTGTCTACAGTCAAATTAACACACGGACGATATCCGTGGAAAAAAAAAGATAAGAGGATGGAACTCTGGATGGAGGCGGCAAACAAGTTCAGTGGCCACCAGACAACTTGTCAAAGAGAACTCAAAGTGGTTACCATTAAGTTAGAAATTGTAAGTGAAATGGCAATCTACCGGGAATTGGGCCTCGTGATTCATTTAGTCTCTGGCTGGAAAGGTTTCAGGGAGTTGGCGGTTAATATGACTTAATGGTGACAATGTTTCCGTTATGAGGTTTATAAAATAAATGCAAGTGTTGGACTAAGGCGGCGAAGACCATTCGAAAGCAGTTCTGTAGCTGCCACCATACTTCCATTTACAACTAGATTGTTTGTTTGAACGATAAAGGCAACCTGGAGCTGACAGTTTGAGTTTAGACACAGCGGTTTACGAAGTTGATTCCCTGTTCTTCTATCCCTTTACCAAGTATGTTTATCTAGTTTTTTTTTTAGAGATTAGTTGTCCGCTAAACATTAACATCAAACATTGCTGTATTGATAAAGTCTCTGTTTTTCAGGTTTGCCATCCTCATCAATCGTTTTACGACGTGAAAAACAGCTCTAGAAGAAAGCCTGATTAATGGGTGTCAATCAAACGCAGCTGCCAAAAATCAATCAAGACTTCTTGGAACAATCAAGAACAACTTTTTCAGCAAAGTCAAAGTAACGTTTCGATAAAAGCTCGTACATCCAAAGGTAAACACAATCAAAGCGTCCTTTCAACAAGCGGGTAAATGAAAATACCACTGCTAAACGCCAGGGATAATGTGTTCAAACCAAGCGCTATCTGGAACACATAAATATGTTACGGATTGTGGAATCCGTCGTTAGATAGGAAAAATTCCGGGAAAAAAATGTGTCAGGGGAATGGAAGGGAAGAGGGTTCGTAAAGATTTCACTTATCCCGCTCGAGACGTTGATGAGTGATCGGATGTGAAGGGTGGGATTACTATCCTCAGAGATATGGAACATATAAAAATATAGCAGTACCACATACTACCGTGTATTCTGGGAGACCAAGTTTGATGAAGCTCCAACTTATCGTTGCGACGTGGTACAGGAAGTCAAACTTTTGATGACTATTCAGTCCTACGAACACAGTTGAAAATCACAATCTTATCAGAAACCTCGTGGACACGTTTTCAACCATTTAGGGGGTAACCCACATTACGGTCACTCACAAAACAGATCGACAATACAGCTAGAACGTCAGGCACGAGATGAAATAACAGATTACAAAAAGAGTTGCAAATAATTATGGTTTTTTCAAGGGCAACCGTACTTCGGTTTCTACAGGACCCTCTTCATTGGTCAAGAATAAAACGTCCATGACCGGAAAAATAAAACCACGATATATATATTGATTATAACCGAGCTCGAAAGTCAAAACATTTAGGAACAACCACTAAAACAAAGAGTTAGCGAAGCGATAAGTACTTACCTTGGACAATTCCTTTCCAAACCCTACAGCTACACAATAGACAACAACTTGTGTGGTGGAATACAACAGTACAGAATCAATAAAGTCCACAAAACCGGTAAAGGCCGATTAGTAAATTGACCAATTGACCATACTGAATGTCTGACCCTAAAGTCAAGAAATTTGCAAAAACTGAAGAAACTTCTTGTTAGACCATCAATTGTGACTAACAAATTCAATCGTTGATAGAACAGACTGAGCATCAGAGTGTGTGCCAACTGTTTGTAACCTTATGATGAACTCCGATACATAGTTCGGGCACATTTGTGTAACCATTAGTTCTTGTGGAGTCGCACGTGGGTCGCACGAACAAGCGCTTATCCGAACGTATCTGTGACCATCATTCAGCCTGGATAAATAACGCAGTCAACTACCTGCGCAACTGCAGCACATCTTGTCAAGTCGCGCCATAACGTCAACCGGTTTCTTCTTTTTGTTCGATTCACTGAGTAAAGAACGGTCAATCAAAAGCCGTGAGATGCCGAATTTCGACCACAGTTGAGGCCGATTGAATGATCCACCTTTGTGTGCACAGAAGCGCATTGCTCTCGCCTTGCGAGTGCCATGGCCGACAATCCGCACAATGATCGATCAAACTGTCATGGCTGCAGCTGTCGCACAACTATGACGTAATTGTATCAAAACATTGTCTCCATGTTTATCTATGACGTGGATGACCTCAGGTGAACTTGTTTTGTTCGCTCCGCCCTGACAACACTTTCGCATATAAACGTTATTCATTTGGGGTGATGATAGATAACCGAAAAACGAGTTTGTTCGCCACACCATTTTTCTAATAACACATTCGAAACTCGTCCGACGATACTCTGCCGATATAACTGGTCTGGTTCCAAACCACCAAACCAAAATCTTTGTCTGGACGTGGGAATAAGTGATGTCGCTCGGTGGATATACAAAGTATTTGTCGGACTGTATTGCGAGTTACGAGATCTATAACTTAAGGATAACACGTTTAAACTGTTATAGGTTAGCACCAGAAATGAGGGTTGGCTGAAACGTTTGATAGTGATTCTCTGGCCAAAATTCCATTCCTAGTCTGTCACTTCTAAGGCAACAAGACATGATTTTAGGCAAAAGTATTGAATATCACCAAACATATGATTAAATACACATACATGAGCAAATAAATAGTTATGCGCTTCCCTGCAAATGGCTCAAGAAGCCGTTCGAGGTAACGGTGACGAAAAACATTCTAGAAGAAATATTGTATCCAGACGATAAGTTCAACTAACAGAGTCAACAGCAGTGTGAATGAAAACACATCATGTCGGGTAGCGATTCCAACCGGCGAGTTGAGTGTACATGAAGTTCCCGGCGGCACACCCGAACCTGATCGGCCTTACTCAACATGACAATCAGAATTTTCATCAACTATGATGACGTCATTGCCTAATCCAATAGTCGATAGTCTTGGTGAACAAAGCTTGGTAAGGCAAACACTCAGTCGGCCAACGGGGTACGTGACTCAGCCATCGTAGATCGTTCAAGCATAACAAGTCTGTTTTCATCGTCACAAACAAACCATGTTTCCAAACGATCAATCAAAATGAAGCGTAAACAAGCAGCTTATTAAGGCGAACTTCTAAGTTTCAGAGAAGTTGCCATTATAATTTAACGTCAGAAGACCTACGGATTAGGTCAAAATGAGTCGCATTTGTTAGTTTAGAAATAACTGCCTCCAATCAGCTCTCGAAGTGTTGAGATTGATTTCACACTAACACATGGTTTCTGGGTTCACAGTTAGCGATTTTGTCACATATAAAAGATAATGGCAAATGACCTATGAAATCAACATCCTCACTACTCACAGGTTCATGGAATTAATCCAGCAGATAACCCATCCTATATCCTCACGATATTTGAGTCACTTTTCCGGTCGCCACAACAACACATTCAAATCATCTGTTGACCATAAACCAATAGATGCCACTCTAATGTATCACATTCCCCTGAGTTATAACTGATAAAGCCAAAACGTAACGCCACTGAGAAGAACGTAACAAATAAAATAAGGTGAACACAGAGGATTGAGAGTTATAAGTATCTAAAAACGTAATGAGCTGAACCAATCATTCACAGATATGTGACCGTGCACATAAATGGTTAGTAAAACGCCGCAAAAGGATAACATTCAGTATTACAAAGGAGCGGGCTTTCATGTACAATACCAGTACAGTGTAGAACTTTAATCACCACACCAATACACCTTTCCGGTAACAGCCCGCGGAATTCAGCTTACCACGCTGTCAGTACTGTAACCGAACTCGAAAAACAGGTTGGCAGTGCACAATCAGGCAGTGTCTGACCGCCCTTTTAAGAAAGTGTCGCGCGGCAGAATAGGCTAGTCACGTAATTGGACACCTGATGAGAAGTGGTATGGGGTCACTAACCAGTCTGAAATGATACAGTGGCGTAAAATGTTGTCATCATGTAGCCGGTGAGTACCGTCCATCAAGTGGGCATAATAAAAAACAAGTTTAACTCTCATGTGCAAAGTTCCAGACAATCAACTCAAAGCAGTCCACAGTTCACCGATCGCAAGAATGTCCCGTAATCCTAGTCTAGGGCTCCATATGAAGTTTTCTCAGTTCTATCAGCGCCCGTAACGAACATTCGATTGTCACAATCATAAACACTTCAATCTGTTCCATGTGAAGTGTCGGCACACTGAAATACGCGCTGAAATTTGTCAATTGAGTCGACGGCTCCAGTAGTCGGTTATGTTATAGCATTCCACAAATCAAGTTATCATTTCGGAGATTGTAGTGCAAATTTATGTCGCAACACCCACTAATGCCCTCTCACTAACTGTCCTCCTTTAGGAAAGAATTATTTGGATACACTCGTTAAAATACGAATCAAATTTGTATGACTCAGAATTAAAAACCCTGCGTACCATCGGGTAAATCAGGAAGAACAACCGCTTGACAGATATGAAAAACTGCTGCAGCATACAGTGTGAGAAAATAACCTCTCAGAATGTACTTTCAGTAAACTAGTTGGACGCATCCGGCGAAGACGGACAGATGAGAAGTTAATTTTTAACTGTTACACCACAAAACATTCTTAGGCACGTGGTAGAATGGGATAAATTTAGACTGAATGCTGTAAGGATGCCTTCAATCCATAAATAGCAGTGGTTCAGTCAGTCAAGCCCTGCACCCACGACCGCGTGATTACGAACTGGAGTTTCGAGATCATCGGGCAAAAATGGCTGGCAAGAGCTCCTGGCAAGCAAATTCCATATGAAAGAAAAAGTTACGCAATACGGTAGGGGCTAAAAGAACCTTTGCCTGTAACCAAACCAGGTCACGTTTATCAGCGCACCATCATCACACCTTCATGAGTCATAGTCTCTAGGATCCATGTTTCAGCCACCCATACCTGAGGCTAGACGACCGATCAGATAAAAAAAGGATACGATTTCAAATGGAATAAAAACATTCGTATGCTGATGACCTTCCCTGACATAGGTCACTGTCGGCGGTCGTTTGGTGACGAAATCAAGGAACAGACTGGTATGAAAAGTTATCAAAATGTCAATTAACCATAACTTGAACATCACTCACAATTGATGACAGTCTTTGCATTCAGGTAATTTTTCAATCGCCTCTTTTTTGAGACGAAACTAAAGATGTAAGTTTTGCCCCTGCTGGGGCTCATCAACTGTGAATATCCTTTCCACAATTGAGATCTGAATCCCATCAAGTATACGTATTGCCGGCAAACTCTAACAAAAATGAAGCTCAAGCCAGTTCCTTCCGTCAGAAAATGACAGGCTGAAAGGTTTATGTGAATACAAATGTTGTGATCAGTTACGTGACGTTCAATTTGTACTATGCTATCTGCTGCTCATCAAAGATGTCAAGGTTTTTTTTTCATGTTGTATAACGCTAATATAACTCCGTCTCAAGCGAGAACGATGTATAACATAGATGGCATGTACAGTAGATATGAACTCCATCAAGTACTACCCGGAATGCCCAGAAAGTGAAAATAATCAGCTTGGATGTGACAAACCATTTGGCAAACAAATGTGTTCAGGTATTTCCATACACTGTATGAAAAAAAAACTGCCTAATATTGATTCTGAATGTTATATGAACAGACAAAAAGCTGATAAGAACATCTGAAAAACATTCGTTTATCAATTCATCCTCATACGGATAATCAAATAAAAATATTCGAATCCGTTATGATGATCACACGGTGGAACTAGTCGATCGAAGGTATACACGAAAGAGTTGATAAATGGTCGCAACAAGTGATAGAGGTATAAGGAATTAAATCTGAATAAGCCTAATCAACTTGTTTGTGATAAACATGATTTTATCTCGCCTAGCAGGTTTGATGAGATCGAAGATTTCGACCTGTCTGGGAAGTGCTAATCGCAGGGTAAATGTATCACCTATCGAGACGAGTGGACAACCTGATCATTACTCCCAAGCGACAATGGTTGAGCGTTCACATATGATAATTTGGTCGTGTCTGATGTGAAGTCAATGGCGCAGTGGTCAACGTGGCTGCCTTACTAAAGCATAGTCGAAGTTTTTGTCCCCGTTGTGACAAGGATATGCACTTCTGATGAAATCTAATGAGAGCGAAACTCGAGTCTAGTGATCATTTTCGAGAGTGGCCGACTGGAAAGTCTGCGGGAATGCGACAGCCGAGATCAATTGTGGGTGATGTTCAACTTGAGATTGTATCTCGGTTTTCATGTACATTAGGCGGAACTAAGATAAAACTTCAACGATGAAGACATCAGTAAACCGTGGCGACCAATTCGACACGATCCGAAGAAAAGTGGACATTTTCGACGTAATGAGTGGATCACTGATTGTCTAAAGATCACTCAACACGAGGGAAATTCAACACTTCCAATGAGTTGATGTTTAAGGAAGAACCACAATAAGCGCCCCAAAAAACGGTTTCAATAATGAAACTAGACGACTGATCGTCGCGATAGAGATGACATTAATATCCCCAGAAGAAATGAGCAAAAATCATGAGGTGATGGTTGTAAGTCTGAGTAGTTACTGACCGGCTTCATTCAGTTGAATTAGACAGTTACAATCAAAAAATCGAAATAAGTTAGCGCACGTACTGTCTAATCTGAAACATGTACGAAATAGGTACCTGTCAAAATTGTATAACAACAAACGACTGTCAGTCAACAGAACATTAAAGTAGATTGACATAACCATCCATTCCAGTTAGACTAGTGCCTTGTTAATTATCAACAAACCATCGTGCTGAGTAGGTGGCTCAGGTTGATGTGATTCATTTATGTTCACAGATGCTATACAAAGCACTTTCAAAATTAACAGCGCTGCTAATACGAAGCGGATAACCTAACGTTTAGTTTTGAAGTACAAATAATGACTGGATTTACTCGAAAAAAAGGCTATCGAACAACAGTAAAAACATACAGGCTAGATACATGTCATCGAGGTGACAATGGAAAGAACGCACAAATATGAACCCTCATGGCCTTGTATTCAATGCAAGTTGACGTCAGGACTAACAATGCACATAAAACAAAAAACCGGATGTTCTGACCTAGATAGATGTCTAGTGTGATTCGACACAATTCCGCACCAACCTAAAACGGATGGACACACGATAAGGTCAATTAGTGTAGCACAAGCGGCTCAAATGGTCAGCCAATAGATACCGATCGGTGAAACTGAAATAATCACAGAACGCTGTCTAGATTGTTTTGAGTAGACGAACTGTGCTTCGGACAGGCGACGCTCATATAAGCAGTAGAGTAACCAGCCCAATGAATGCCGTTTCAGACAAGGCAATGAATGTAATTACGTTGTAAAAAATGAAAACGTGAAAAACGGGCTCACTTCAAGTCAAATACAACACACATTAAACGGTGTTTGTCTAGAAGGGATTAGGTGACTCCCAGTACGCATTGTACTTTATTTCATTTGAAGACTACGGATATAGTCATTCTAGTGCAACGCCCTACACTCCATAGACGGCAACCGATGGGAACTTGATTGGACAAGCGAATTCTCTCGAACATATCGGTCAGCTCTAGGCGTCAAAACTGACATGATATGCAGCCGCCAAAACGCAGTAGTTCACACCCCTGATGTGTACAAGCTGATGCGATAGACCCGCCTGAGTGTGACCAGATGAGCTAAAATTTCATCATAGATCGTTGCCCCGTTGCCAACCAAGCCAGAAGCAACAGTGGGATTACTCACGCAGCGTGTGATATAGGAATAGTAAAGTGAGTAAGTGTAAAATAAAATAGCATTACTGAGCATTACTGTAGTGGACTGTCAGGCAAGAAGTGCGAGTATTCCAACTCTCGGCAGAATACCTCAACGCAAGGGAGTCGTGCGTTTAAAAACCCACAGCGAGCGGAGGGAGGATGGCGTGGGCGACCGGCTGAATCATCGCTCGATTGGATCGGACCAAGGGGCGAGACATGGCGGCCAAAATAGGATGGATGACCAAGTCGGAGGCCCGATTATTCCAACACTCGGGAGAATATCTCGACACGGTCGTGGAGGACAGTCAAAGCGCACAGTGCATAGAAGAAGGACAACACGAGCGACCGGACAAGCCATCGCTCGACGAAATCGGACCAACGGACGAAGAATGGTAGGCGGAAAAACCCCCGATAGACGGCACCGATCACACATAAACCGAGCAGAAGTGCACACGACGTGTGTGCGGAAACCGGGGGTATTGTGGACTGGAATTCTGACTCAAGTGCGGGCGCGCATGTTGGATGGTAACTAGCGTGTTGGACAATAAAGATTGTGCCTTATTTGACGCCTTTTCGCTACACTATGACTTTGTGTTGAAAGCGTACAGTCGGTGTGGACGTGCTCAATAAGAATGAACAAAAATTCCCAGCACCATCCAGAGGTAACCCTCGTTATTGTTTTACCTACTCAACGTTTATTCCGCTGTGCTCATTGGTAATTTAGTGACCTTAGCTACTATTTTTGGCAACTGTTCTTCGATCTTCTGACTCGAGAAGGATTGTAGATCGCTATGCACCGTTTAAAAACCTCGTGATTTTCTCCATTTTACATGTTTTTGGGGCGGAACAAAACTGCTTTTTGCACCAGTCTTCTCGGTTGTCTCAGAAACAATTTATGTCGACCAAGATTTTCCGTTTTATTTATCACGAGGAGGAGAATTCGATTCCTATCCAACGCAATACTATACCATAGACAAACCAGCGTATTCCTCTGGGAGTTTACATCAGTTGGCGACGGAAGAACTCACGTCACCTATGTTCGAGCAGATACAAGCCCTCCTTCAACAAAAGCAGAAACAATTCGAGCAAGCGCAGTTAAAACTGATTGAAACATTGACGCAGAAGCTGAATTTCCAGCAACCGAGAGCAAAATCAAACGAATCCTTCAAAACTGTGGCAGAATCTCTATTCAACTTAATCAGCAATTTTTCAGTTTGATCCTGTAATTGGCGCTTCGTTCGAGTCATGGTTTAAAAAGTATGAGGATGTTTTCAAGATTTAACTGCATGGAAGGTGAGGCTGCTGCGCCGTAAACTGGGTGACTCAGAACACGAACGGTACACTAACTTTATCTTGCCGAAGAACCCAAGGGATTTCAGCTTTGACATAAAAGAACCCAAACTTTGTCCTAAATATTTGGCGACTAATCATCTAGTGCATGAAGCTCGTGAAGTTAGCAGATGATGACTAGATGACGTGCGCTGGAACAGTCGATCGGGAGTGCGAACGGTTCAAATTCCGCACAGTGACCGAAGAACAACTCACATATCTGGTTTACGCTTGTGGACTGCAGTCATCAAAAGGAGGAGATATCCGAACACGGATTCTGGTGAAGATAAAACAATGTCCCGACATCACCCTGCAGGATATCACTCCCGAACATCAGTGCCTTGTGAATCTGAAGCACGACATCGCTGTGATGGAACAGAACAGTCAACTAAACGTCCACACGGGGTCTTGGAATGCCCTAGACAAGGCTACACAAAAGTCAGAACGTGACAATCGAACGAGACGGTCCACACTAATAATGACAATGCGACGGGTAGCGTCATGTCTCTTAGTGTCCATTCACATAGCATCGATGCATCCAGTGCCTCTGGTGGGGTCGCAAAGAGGGCCATTGCTGTTTTAAGAAAAGCCTGGATCTACTTACTCGGCTCTCTCTCTCAAATCACACAAGCCCCGCTTCCTAAGAGCACAGTACTATTCCGTGAACGATCAAGCATATCTTTATGACGATTTACAACAGAACGTAAACGACAATCTTAGCCGTGTAGTGAAAAGTTGTTTCAAAAACTGTAACAAACCCTCTAGGCAACGATGTGGTTGCAGGTTCATCCTTGTACGGAAGTTCTTGCGGACCATTATTTGCCTTACCGAGTAGTCACGACTTCTCAGTCCGGACCGATGCATGTTGAACGCAAGGAATGTATCACAATATAAAGTGCCAAGAAGCGTTTAGGATTCCAGTGCAAGCTCCGTATCTAGCATGCCACAGAACGCTCGCCAGCTAGGGAGCAATAATGGCCAACTGTTAATCAAATCCGAGCAGGTCTAAACACGTTTACTTCGGTGGGTCATGTCTAGATTTGGACAGTCTGACAGTATTTAACGCATATGTGGTTTTTCGTCACACTGGTTACTAAATCCAGCATTTAACTGGCGTGTAAGTGTCGTTGATTTTGTGAATATGATTAACTAAAAATCATACCATACATCGTTCCTGCTTCATTAGTACAAAACTAAGAAAGTAAGTGTACTGTTCATTCCCATACAGGTCTCTTTGAAATGATCTGTTGGACATTTCAACGGTGCAACATCAAGATCCACACTGTATATTGGACACAACCCAAGTTCAGTTTGACAATCATTTTCGCATTTAATGGATTTTATTTTGTAGGAAGCTCATACATCGAAAACAAGGTCGTTCAGCAAATTCACACCTCTAATAAAATCACTGAATGGTTTGCAATTACTGCGATAATTGTTTTGATCTGGTTTCTCAACGTCATCACCACTTAGAACAATATACTAATGACTGACAATACAGGTTTACTGACATATAACCATGGGATGAAAAAGGATACCAAACCCTTGGCCTCTGATTAAAGAGAAGGAGAGGGACAGAATCAAAGTCTTCGAGCTCAAACGCAAATGTATAGAAAGTGTTTACAAATTAAAAATAATTGTAGAATGACACAAAAAATCGCAGCTTCCTTGCGGTTTTCACTGTCTCGTCTCATTGCTTGCACCTACTTAACAACAGTCAAACAACGGTAACATACAAACAACTGAACCCGATGGGCTACTACCATAGAGTCGGTAGGTCAGGAATGTCTCAACTGAGGAGGCTAACCGCACTTGTATTGAATAAGTTACTAATAACTGCTTCATTTTGCTAAACACAAACGTCATTTGTCCATTTCACATCATATAGCAATCGGCTGGAGCACCCACAGAGAGTGGCGGGTAACTTAATATTTTTAGTACGTGATCCAGCCACTTAAGGCTACGCATCCCTCAAGGTAAAACAAATAAACTTGCTTGAACCTCACTAGCAAATATCCGCCTCACAACCTCATCGTTACCTACTAGCTGATGCTATCTAATGAATACGACTGAAAGCGGACATAGACTACAGAACATTTGAGGACGAGTTACGTCCTCCTGCTTCAAACGGCTACGTTTCACAGTTGTAGATTAACCTTACTTTCACAGAAGTCCTATGTATGCGACCATTAAGCTTCAGACAAATAGGTCACCGAACCGAAAGATTACCTAGATAAGCAAAGACCATCTTAGTTCTAGAGAGACACGGGTCAATATTTCATTTCCTGTCTTGTCTGCTACTGAACTGGTGAACAACTCCCACAAACTGACTAACAAACAAAACAATCTTTCAGAAGTGCCTTGCATTTTGAGGCCGAATAAACTGTCCCAAATCACTCGAAAAAGCGTGAAATATTGTCCAGTGATGAAAGTTCTCATACAGCAACAACTTGTTATTGGAAGAATCAAGATCTGTCAGCAATCCATCACATTGGAGAATGCACGCAATTGATGCAATCGGCACGGTTCATCTCATGATTGGCTTTCATGCTGACTGTTAAATCGCCAGAAGATTCGAATTATGTGTTCAGGTAGCCTATTCTTACGCACGGTCTGGGCTGGATATATATATATATATATATATATATATATATATCTTAAAATGGGCAGAGGGCAGAAGACTATACGTGAATGTATATACTGTTATCGAACGTGGTTCTACAAATACAATAATAAACAATTTAAATGTACAGTAACTTACGACCAGGTTTACAAACGCATATAACAGTGCAGCGGAAACGTGAAAAACCGTCCAGTTAATTTCAGTGGTAAAATATGTAGTGCGTTACTGTTACACATATAAACAAATGTGGTAGATTGTGGTAGAAATCAGAATATAAATGATAAATTCGGATACAGTTCACTTGTTTATGATCGATGTAGAGTTTATGGAAAAGAAATAAATGTTGACATCAAACGGTTGAGAGTAAGCACAAGCGTTGCAAACAGACGAGTAACGTTAAATTAAAAGATAAAGGCATACTGCTGCAAACATGTCAGCAGAGTGACCGGAAATGTAAAATTGGATTTCACACTGACTAAGACTTTAAACTGAAAACGGTGCTCAAGGCAGTTAGAATAGCTTTCTATCTATCAGTCATTCTTCAGAATGACATGAATGGGCTCGGAGAAATACGGTACCTGAACAGGTCAAAACACTTTAGGTCTGGTTATCAATGATTGTCAGCGGAACAGAGATAGAGAGCAAGACTGCACAAAAAGTGTATCACATGGCAAATTCAGGTTGGGAGGAACGACGTGCGCATTTCAATCGATGAGTCATTCCATTGCGAGAGCATTCTCGGACTTTTCCAGTAATTTTCTGCTAACCCGAAAATAAAGCGTGTGACAAATTTCGGTTTTATGCCTACCAAGTGTATAGGTATGGCAAAAAGATTCCAGAATCAAGCAAAGGCCCAATATAGTCCACTAAATATGACATGTGTACACTGTGGAAACATAAGAAAACAACAGCCTCCGATAGGAAACCAAACGAACGTGAGCCAGAAATTAGCAAGTCATGGCAAAGTGGAACAAAGGCGCTCCTATAAACAAACACAGACCCCAGTGATTCGTGACAAATGTGAACCGGTCCGTACAACCAGTTGTTAATTATTCTACAGAACTACCGTGGATAAGCGCAAAAATTGCCTTATATATGAGCGTGTGTATAGTTCGCTTATCATAACAGCGTATACACCCAGACATGCGGGAGTAAACGGCGATTTTCTGGCCAGATGTTCGTACTGATCCAATCAACGGTTGGTCAAGCAGATCGAGAGATAGTCCCAGGTCAACCCAAGCTGATGGTAATTGTCCAAGAGAGAGTACCGATTAGATAATATATACACTGTAAAAATGTTCAGGACGGACGAACCTAAAGGGAAAATATTTCACTAGTTTGAAAGAGAGGAAAAACAAACAAACATGGGTCGAAAGGAATCGACCGCAAGTCGCATAATCAAGTAACAGTTACCAGTAACGTATCCATCACCACAAGTGATATCTCAAACCAGTAGTATGTAAATGTCAGTGCGAGGAAAAAAACGGTCGATATAAGCACGGCCAAAAAACTACAAGTTTGTAAACAGTCACAAACTTTATCCATTACAAATGACAAGCCTATCAACGAATGGCATGGCAACACATTCCAAAGGATCAATCAAATATAACGATGAGGTAAATTAGTGGGTGGTGCTTAGCATCAGGGAGATACATTGACGAGATGATTGATGAAAACCGGCAAATCGAACGGAATAAACTGAAACGGACCAGGTGTGAAAACAACTGTCATGAAAGTTTGTCCGAAAAGAATATTCCGTCATAAAACATGGTTAGTACATTTCCCATGTCGGAAAAGTGTCACAGACCAATCCAAGTAGCAAGAGTGGGTGTTCCAAATATTCCAAACAAATCGGTCGGTCATTCATTCTTGAATCAATGATCGTTCGTTTTTCAAATTATGTGACGAAACAACAGAGATTTCATATAGTATGGTTTCATGATAACATATACAATTGTTCTACTTCGAACCTCTCACAAATCTACTTTGACTATATTCGCGTCAAACAGTTTTGCCCCCAGCATTATGGTTTTATTTCTTTATCCATGTTATAAAGATGCTTGGGAGTTCCCATCCAGTTTGTTAATGACATGATGAAGCGAGAGAAAAAGACAGTATTTGGACGTCTACAGAGAGAATGTGAAAACGTAGACTAAAAGTTTTCGTTTATTACCTCCTAAAATTATTACTCTGTTTAGGGAAAAAGCATTCAACACAATTTTTGTAACCGGTTATGTAGATCAAGACATGGCATAAAGGCTTCAAATTAAAATAACTCGCTTGTAAAATGACATTGATTAGTTCACGACAATCCGGATGCAAAGTATGTCCACGGATCTAACACACGATATTAGCTCAAATTTACACAGTACTATCTTCATTTTGTTGAAGAACGTTCAATTTCTATAAATGGAGTTCAATATACTGAGGAAAGTGGAGTTTACTAAGACTGCGTAGACAAAATCTAAAGATCACCAAGTCCAGGACAGGGGCAGGTTCACGAACAATGGTTTCTGAGCATATAAGACTGGCGGTTTCCGTCGATCGTTTACGACAGCCTCAGTAAACTGCAATAACCTTAGATCGGAATGACTTAATAGGACTCTGAATTCACAAGCTGGGTCGACGACGTGACCAGTAGTCAGGACGTGTCTCGCAACTGCAGACACTCGTTGCTTGCATGTTTCAACTACATTGTCGTTGTTCGATAAAACGGGGTTCTGTAATCAATTAGGCCAATTTTCCTTCAATCTGGAGATCAACCACCTCTCGGTTCTGCCTATGTAACTTTCATTGCTGTTACTTACAAGCTGGTAGACACAGGGTGAGGTGGCATCGACAGGTTGATCTCTTTTGATTACAGACACAAACACCCTCTGGGTCTTACCAATACACAAAATTCGGTTGTGTTAAATGTTTACTTAATCGAATTCATTAATCTTTGCGCTGTTTGATGCATACTGTAAACACCTTAAGAATGTAATTCTGTACAAACTTTCTTCTTTCTCACAGAGACCACTTGTTCGGATAGCGATTTTGGTTCACTATACCTTTCTATGAATCTTTCTGGATAGTCATTAGATTGTAGTACAGACGTGATCAAGTCTAATTCCTCTGCGAGGTGCTTGATCTTCAGAGTGAAGGAACATTTGTCTAAATGGGTATTAATATTATCTAACAACGACAAAGTCGTTGAAACACGCAAGCAACTAGTGTCTGTGGTTGCAAACCACGTCCTGACCACTAGTCACGTCATCCACCCAGGTTGTGAATTCAGAAGGCTGTCGTAATCAATCGCCTGAAACCATTGTTCGTGAAGCTGATCTTGCCCTGAACTTAGTGACCTTTCTTAACCTACCGACTGACTATGTATCCCACCCCCTAACTGTTCGGTATAAAAAATGTTTTATGTTACTGTAAATTTGGTACCAATTGTCGTATTCTAACTGTTTTATTGAAACTTCTGAGGAGAAATAATTATTTTAAAAACTGAAGATGTCGATTATATTTGACGCCGTGGATATTACAGATAGTTAACCTTCAGAGTACTCAACACAGCTCTTTTAAAACACCACAGAGGTTTATATGTTTTACTAGTTTGGTCGTTGACTATACATCTACCGATTTTGATTACGATGAGCGCACTGATCCACGGCATGTTTTGCCCTGCTAACTATAATTTATGGCTTCCAAATCAGGTTAAGGTCACTGACTTCGAAGGTTTTTACAGTACGAATATCGAAGAGTAATCTCGAGTGGTTTTCACATATAAGTAACGCAAAAGTATCGTAGTTATAACGATCACTGTCAAAACGAATGAATAACAATTTAGTCCCACTCACCTGATAGAACAAGTCAAAATCGAATTCTATACCGTCTCGTTTGATGGGCAGAACTTCCAATTCGATGCCGGATTCTTTTAAAAATGTCATTTTGGCAATCGCTTGCCGCTTAATAACAGAGGAGAAGGAAAAAAAGATAGCGATGATGCTTATAAAACCTACCGGGAACTATCAGTCAGATCAAGCGGAAGAATGGTATCAGAAGGACAACTGGCTACCGCGCAATTGAAGCTGTTGGTATGACAACATACCAACGAAAAGTATCAGTAGGTAAATGTAGACGTTAGAAGAAAAAGATAGCAAGTTGAATTATTCTGGGAACAATTAAAAACGGTTCCCATACATTGATGATATCAGTAGGTCGGTACTATGCCAGATATGCCTTCCAGATGTGCAAAAGATCATGTGAGCATGTGAACTCACCCTTAGCAACGACTGGTTACAATAAGTAAATTACTAACTAATGATGGTGTGAATGAAGAGATCATCAGTGACATTCGAAAATGAAGAAAAACGTCACAAGTGATGATAATTGAAGATATGAGCCTTATTAGGAAGGTGATAATGAATTTTGTATCTGTACGTGTCATTCTGTACAACTGCCAAACCCAGTCCATTCAGACTAAAAAAGTGCTCACTAATTATTAATCTCTGAATACAGATGACCGTGACCGGAAAAATCATCTTCTAAGCAATGAAGCTGTCAGATAAAACATAATTCGACCGTCAGTGGTTCAGTTCGTTAGAAGGGACATAATCCAACAGCTAACTCGTAGGGTATGAAGTACAAATCAAGGAGTTTATCTAAAATGTCAATGTGACGAGTAGACAACGGTTTGGCATCAAAGTATGGAGTGGTTGTGACATTGAGGCTTATCTGCAACGACTCGGTGCGCTTGCTCAGTCGGTAACGAAACGACTTCCGATAAGAAAAGCTAGTAGTTACAGAGCAGAACCGTAATCAATGGCGTTCATGTGAAAAACAATTGAATTGTTAATCATCTAAAATACGGTTGATTATATCCTGAAAAGTATCAACAGGTTAATACATCACGTGAGCGTACAACACTGGTCACTAAGACCAACTGTTTGCAAAACTCTTTTTCAACCTCTTCTGGGGCTGTGGTGAATGCTTGTTAGATTGCAAGTTAACCACAAAATAACAGCTGATCGATTAATTCTTCCTGTGTAATGCTCACCGCAACTACTTGACAAACTGGCTGACTGGAAATGTAACCTGAACATTCTAGTTCGATGATAATAGTAGTTGGTATACTATAAGTGAAAGAGAGTAGCTTAATGAGTCATTGAAATGGCTGTATTTAAACGTTAATTCAACTGCCTGATAAAGCCTATCAGTCTTAAAGGGCATGGTTGTCAGCCTTATGTTGGTAGATGTCCGAAGAAATGACAGAAAGGGACAATGAGTGACGCTTCCAATTGGAGAAGCATAAGCGCAACACTGCCTCGGTGTAAACAAAACTAAAAAAACTGGCGAGGTTTGTCGATGGGATTGCCGGGTACATGAACGGCTGCTTTTCAACAATTCATCTCAAACCGACTTATATCTCCATCGTCTGTTACGAGAACCATAGAGCTGAAGAGTCAGCTGTCAGGAAAGCATGTAAAGAACTATCATGAGGAAGCCAAACAATACGCACATTCAGTTGCTGGACTACGCGTCAGACAAAAATTTATTGATCTGGTACTCAACGTCAATGGACAAACAGACTGGAACCACGAAGTTTTCAAGTATGATGTTGAAATTGGTAGGTGTGAGAGTAGTGTTCAGACTGGTGCATTCTGTAAAATGTTGTTTCATTCGTTTAAAAAGTAGGCGATTAGGTGCACGTAGTGGGAATCGATGGTTGTTCATAGGTCAGTGATGTGCGGAAAGTAAGGACTCACATCGAGGAGAGACGGAAAAACAAACACGGAAACATAGGATGATGGTAGGGCCGAGTACAATAATTTACGAATGCAAATCGTGTATTGGCGTACCCTTTGCAGCTGGCTTGCTTCGGACCATTGAATATAATGGATCAATAGAGCATATCTGCATACAAACCGAGAGACGAACCGTGACCCTCATGAGTCAACCACTGCTCAATTAGCCTAACATAAAGTATAATCGAGCAGCCATATACAATCGTTTGTTACTAAGCGCCTTTGAAGAGCACCATCGTCGGCCAGAAGGTTTACTAGTAAGTGATACACAATTCGTGACAATTAAAGTCACTAATCAATCATTAGTATGGCCAGTAACTGAACGTTCACAGGTCATAGTCAGAATGGAATACATGAGAGTAATTAAACGAAAGATTTCGTCGGCACAAGAAAGCCTGATGCTGAAGAAATGCAGAGCTACCTAAGATCGATAATGTTGAAAAAGGGTCTTCGGGTTTCGACTGTTTGGACACAAACTGAACAAATACTGATTAGAAAAAATACATTGCGGAAATGGTTAGGCAGTTCGATCAGACTGGTGATCCACTTGGCATTTTTGGTGTTTCCCAAAACAATCTTTTCTTGGACTAAATCTTTCAACACTTATGTACAAACGAGCAGTTTGCGATTAGACTAATTGTATGGAGATAGCTAGAGTGGAGTTCGAACTCAAAACTTTTGTACAAGGAGCTGAAATCACTATCCACTCTAACACCCGATGTTGAATAAATTGTTAGAGAAGGAAGGATTACAACTTTGTACTATTTCCTTCATACAATGGACATGACCCATCTAATAACCGATTTGCACAGGAAGCAATTGTGATGATTCAGAGTTTTGTTTAATTAAGGTTTCTCCGATGTTCACACACATGCCAACGTTCCAATGTGGTATGTGTTCTCCGTACCTAATCTTTTCCGTCAAAAAACGTCGCTGGTTCGAATCCAGCCGAAGTCCAGATTTTTTGCAAATGGATTTCTTCTAAAAAAACGTCGGTCATGAAATGGATAATGTCTGTCCAATCAACCGGTGTTGGAATGTCACACCAGTTGTCTAACACTGGTCATTAGAGCTCCATTTAACCGAATCGTGAATGGTTAGCACCTCACCATTTTAGCCACTAATACTCATGTCAGTTACATCACTTGTCCTTCCACAAATGATCATGTCAACCCTCAGGCTTTCTGTCACGTACCAGGTACCACGAATGCACAAACAACCATTGTCTAATAAAAGGTCTTATCTCATAACTAACATACTCTTTCTTACTGTGAGGAAGAACAGGTGGTTACAATGTCGTTCTGCGTGCCTGGGAAAGGTGAACTGACCTTGGCGTATAGATTCCCATTGGACGGATCAGGATCGTCGGTAAACAAGTAGATGTGCCGGTAGCCAAGCGTCTTTGTGCTATAGCAAATGAAGACCAGAGGTAGTCGACAAGAAAGGGAAATGAGAATGAATTGTACTCAGATAAGTCAGTTAATGACTCACCAAGAAGTAAACATATGCTGACAAGCACAAAGAACATCGCAAAATCCGAATGGTCGACCGGACGGGTTGATTATTGTACCGAATTTCGTTTCCAGCTCCACTGGAGATAGTTGCTGTAGGTTTTCTAACTCTAGTATACGCGAAGCATCTGGAGGAGCCAGAGGCTGAACAATAAAAAAACACTGGAGTCAAGAGAGGAAGTGGCAACTTTCAGAGTTGTTGACAATTCGTGTTAACGAATTACATCATCATTCATGCAAATACGATAAGCTCAGATCGATCATTGAAGTCTTCGGAAGAAAAAAAACATTTTCTTGCTAGCATATCTGTTGCAACCATCACTCCAAATCGAGAAACTGATCCATTAAGACGAACGTTGTGTGCAGATTTTGGCAAAACGATTGTATAAGATGTGATCCATTAGGTTTACGTTGAACGGGTGATTGTTGTGAAAGAGCTGCGGAGATGTTATCACCAAGTCAATAGCAGAGAGCAGATGATATACATGAAAATTTGTCCGTAATATACGTATGTGTTAGTTGGCTTCGATCAATTTGCGACTACATTGTTGGTAGATAACAAAAGACTGAAGCAAGGAGTCGAATTAACAGGAAAGCTGGATGTAAAAGCAGCTAGCTAGCCCGAAAAATACGCAACTGTGAATAATTACCAGGAGCAGGGATGTGAGATGATCGGTACACAGGGGGTAACTGAAAATCTCACAACATGCTACTCATGTAAAATGGCGGCGATCAATCAATTTTAAATTGGTTGCGAGAATTTTTGTTGTAGAGTACCCAATAATTGTACATGTAACGAACGTTCACTAATCATGTAGATGTGACCCAACTACGAAAAATCGGATTTGAACCAGCGACAAAAACCGTATGCTCAAACGTGGCAAGGGGTTTTATTGGCTGAGTAATATTCATGTCGCTGTACCTCGAAGGTAGTTACAGAATATGTTAGGATCCGTGGATATAAGTAGTTTGTTAGGGCAGCTGTAGACCTCTTGATTCAGGCAGAACAACACGGAAAGTTGAAGGATTACTCAAATCAAACTACTTCTGCAGATAATAAGTCACTAATCAACAAAAAAGTACAACTCAAACAACTGGAGTCTGTGCGCGGAAATCAACTGTTAACAATTTGTATCTTACAAAACGGTAGTGTGTGGTTAATTTGAGCGATCTAGGAAAAAACAAATCAGAATTCATCATGTCCATAAGGAGACGTCGTGGAGGAATGCAGTTAATTATAGATGCTTCTGCACTGCGGGGTACGAGCGTGGTATGGTGAATAGTGTGTTGATGCTCCGGTGTCGACCGGGTGTTCGAGACCCTGAGGCGTCGTTCTGTCACGACATAACTCATAAAATTCGCAATAATCGAACATTCTCTCTTAATGATTCAACCCAGAATTAACAGAAATCATGTACCCTAATGTTCCCAGTTGGAGGCTACAGATATCATGATAATTCAGCCCGAGAGATGAACACGATAGATTTTTTAACGTACAAGGGATTACCATCATTAACTTTGCTCTATCACCGTTCCACCTTACAGCAGAGAGTTTGGTACACATTATGTTGCGTGGTACAAGATTGATTGGTACTTCCAGAACACGAACGAACAGTCTAAATATACGTGTTCTCAGGGTTTGGGTGAGAGAACTTGTCAGTGTATTCACGCGAAAAAAACCAACGTGAAGGTCAACTAGACGACCAACGACAACTGGTGACGGAAGCCACAGCGTGTGATAGGTTTACAATAAGCAACCGTCTAAGTAACCACACTGACGGTCCTGGAACACGACGCACGTTACCCATCACATTAAAAGGTCTCATTTGTCCAACTTGCCAACAAGTGATCGAAAGGGAATGAGGACCAGTCGACTGACCGCCATCAATCATGAATTTGTGACTACCTTCCTCATTCCGTTCCATCGGATAGATCAGGCATTTTAGCCAAAAGCTCCAGTAGACCAAGAGTTCCTCCCCAGAATCAACCATTGGGAAGGATTGCACTAAAAAGTCATTGAAAGACGTTATGTCCACTACTGTCTGGCCCTGTGCTTCCACCGAGGTAAATAACACAAATATGAGTATGCATATATATTATATATATATGTATTATATGTATTATATATATGTGTATGTATCGTAAACCGACAGCAACTGATGTCATCCTCAGGTTTGATAGCATACATCCAGTCTGTCAACCTTAAAGCTGTGTGCGAACATTATTTGGACATGCAGACACGCACTGTAGTTCAACTGAACTCAGGAGACAAGATCGAAATTACCTATTCAAATTGTTCACTTCTAATGGGTACCCCAGCAGTTTCATAAAGGCATCTGTCAGGGGTTTCACAAGAACTGAACGTACAGAACCCAAAACGCGAATGACAGTGCCATGTATTCACGGTACATCTGACGCAGCTCAAAAGGATGCTCCAACCACTGGGCATCCAAATATAACACAAGCCAAACTCAACACTCCGTTCAGTTTTGGTGAACGCTAAGGATCGTGTTGAACCACACGAACAGTCTGGCGTGATCTACGCGATTCCATGTCTGGGGTGTGACCAACAGTATGTGGGAGAGACAGGCAAACAGCTTCGCACACGCGTGTACGAACACAAACTAGCGATGCGACGAGCCGACCCTAGATCACAACTGTGGCACCACTGCGCGGACACAGGCCACGAGGTCAACATAGATCATGCGAAATTGGTCGCACGGGCAAAGATGAAAGGGGAACGGCTTGTACTAGAGGCTCTCTATTCGCGGAATTCGTTCAATCGACACGTAGATATAGGCAGCCACTACGTCAGCATCGTTGACACTGGAACGAAAAACGAGCGAAGACAGACCGACAGGCGAACACGGTGAGCGGCAGAGCAATCACATTACAACACATTTATTTGTTTGATAACGGATCCTAGTGTGGATTTGAAACGTCACAATGATCGTCCAGTACTCAGTGTGTGCCCTTTTTAATACTTTATATATATATATATAATATATATGGACAATAGGCAAAATTAGAGCATATAACGTCGAATGAAGACATTCCCTGAAAACGCTTTAAAACAGAACCCGACGTACACCCCCCCCACCTCATCAAAAAATCACCTGTCCACAAACTCAATCGAAAGATCAAAAGCGCACTAGAAATTTGTGTTAACCTGTAGATTTTTTCCACAGATAACCAACGGTAGGACACTACAGTCAAATTGTTCCGTAAAAAACAAAGCCGCGATCTGGATCACACAGTGTTGCTGAAAACTGTTTTAAATGCAGCGATGCCGGATCAAATGAATCCCAAGCTAAACACATTCACGCAGTTTATGCTAACTAGGCGTGACCGGTAAACACGTTAGCCAGTAAATTTGCATGAGTACCCCCTGGCAGCACTGTTTCGAATGGTAGATAAGTGTGTCCGGTAAGTGGCCCGAACACACCGTAAAAATTTGTCTTCTACAATATTCGTGACCAAACGTTCACCAAACAATCAACGTGAAATGTGCTATAGCGAAAAACGAGATAAGAAGTAGCCCTTATCCAAATTTATAGATATGAATTGACAGTACTAACCGCATGATGTATACAGGAAGCAGCCATGTGTGTATCGAATAAGATATGAGGGTTATGTACGCGCCCAAGAGACAATTTATTCAGTGGTGAGATCGATGTGACGTAATCCTAATTAACAGACGTACTTGTATAACTTTGATATTCATCATGTTTGGCCCAGAAGATTCTCGCTGAAACAAAAAAAGTACACTCTGATTTAACTGCTACGTTCACGAAGCGAATAAGGACACTTGAATACCAATCTCTTTCAATTTTGAAACAGTCGCATAGGGTGTACACCAGTTTGAGGCAACCGTTTTATAGTTTGGTGATTAAAAGCGGTGTCAGCTGTCCGAGCAAGCAACAGACTTTGGGCGTTTAACGTTTGATTCGTCAATAAGGCAAACAACCATAAAAGACAGGCGAAAAGGTGCAGCAGAATAAATGAGTACATTTGTGTAATCTAATTCAAAAAGTAGCCTAGAGCGATATATATATATATATATATATATATATATATATATATATATATATATATATAATCACTCTGAGCTACTTCTGACTTAAAATACACCACAGCTTTTCCGATATCAATTTAAGATGTTCCAAGGGCAGTCCTCTGAGTTCTAATGGCCAACAGGACCACACGGCTAACGTGCTCATGGGGAGGCTAATGAACACAGGGATCGGTTGGTTCTTACAGAATGAGAGAACGCGATTCCGCCAGGTTCATTGAGTAAACAGTTAGCTCGCTTGGACCCAGTTACCTGCAAAATCTTAAGATGACATCGGGAGGCACGAAAGTGATATAGAAACTGGTCGATAAAGTTTTCTGTCTATACTGTGTAAAGAATGTACACTTAATTTTGGTCAGTAGTACCTTGTACAGGGGATGGATACAACACTTTCAATTTATATAGTCTGTATCATCTCAATTCTTCGGGGTTTTAATGGCACTCAAAAATAGAAGTGACGGGATAACATTTCATTAGTAAATACACAGATAATAAGTAGAATTAATACTTTGATAGGTGATCTGAATACCTGGACAAGATATCTCCAAATGAACAATCAATTTGAAGAAAGAGCTTGCAAAAGCACACCTGCTTACCGTCCGCATGAAAATCAATCCGGTCATATCCATTGGTGCAGCAATAGCTTTGTTTTGCTGCACAATCTGACAGCAACGGATGGCCAATCGAACACCAAAATCAACTTTCGAATCAACACCGAGACCAAACATGTTCGGTGTGCAGTCAACCAAAAATAGCAAACCAGACCGAAAAAGCTGTTTCGGTCAACGAGATGGAAGTTGAGAAATGAATGGGGAGAAATTAGATAGAATACAGTGAAAGGTCATAAGAAAACAGAAATATGATTATGATAGTGAACGTTGTACATAATGTAGGTTAGCGTAAATCCCAAGATCTGAACGGAGCCACTATTATAAGAAAGGTAAGACATGAGATCGATAAAATGAGCGTATTTGATTGAATTTTGTGGTTGTTGAAGATTAGCATCAAGCGCACCAAAAGTACCGTAAGCAGGACACACTCTCGCAGCTTTACGGGTTGAGTTTTTACCATTGTTTTATTCGTCTTCGTGGCGAGGCTAAATCGAACACATTTAACAGCTTCAATCCCTACGATAAGGCCTTACAAGTTAAGCGTCTTAGATTTGTACGCCGTCAAAGTAAACCACGTGACGGCAAATACAATGGGGCCAGCAACACTCGTGCCGGATATGCAATCATCTGTAAGCACAAGTCACAGGATTGTCTATTTAAAGTGGTTGAACAGATGCCCATTAGACAGACGGTTAACCGCAGCAATGGACATAAGTAATTATGATCGGAAGTTCAAAGGTGATGGTTCGGATGAGTAGCCAACGTAAAAGCTGCGTCAGCCGTGGAAAGAGTTTGAATGGGGTTACAAACGGGCGGTGAAACAATAGATATATGACGGCACCGGTTTAGGAGACTTGACTGATCAGATCGGATTAGCAACATCGGCGATGGACTCGATCGCAGGCAAACCACATCGGCATGCAGACTACTTATATCAATAGCAAGCAACAGTTAAGATGAACGGCAAGCTTTGATAATCTACGGGGATTTGAGGGTGTGTTTACAAATGATACACACGAAAAGTGAGCTGAAATTCCTTAAAACTTGAAATTAGGTGGACGAAGACCGAACACGCACCGAGGATTCCGTTTGGTTGGAGGGGTCTTCTTCTTCATCCTCGAGAAAACTGTCCAAGGCTTTATCGATTTCCGACATTGGAAGCAATCTGTGCAGAAGTAGATAGAGCAAAGTTGGTATTTTACACATAAGATCGAACGTGAATGTAGATTGAAACAACTGAGTACCATTGCCAGATACCATAGAATGAAAACACATTTGGGGGGCACACTGCACTCATACACATCCATTTCAATTTTCTAATGTTGTTTTTTCTCTGAGCAGCACTGGATGGAAAACGTCCACCATGTAAACAGGATGAACAACTGATTAGGAATCTTTCAGAATCATGTGAATAAGTTCTTTATAAATCACTGGGGCCTTACAGATTGAACAAGGCTTATAATGCTCGTGTACACTTGACTATACGTTGTACAGTACCGAAAAAAAAGCGCGGGGTAAAAGAAAAGAGTACCTACTAACGTAGAGAAGTACATGATTAGTAAATATAACGAAACAATATACAATCCGAATATGAAAAGAAAAGTAAGACTAGATCGTAAGGGAATAAGTGAAAGAATAAGCGCACTTCAACCAGCAAACCATTTGGCGTCTGGGTCTATTTAACATTTCAGTATGGTCTAAACGACCACACAGGTTGGAGGCTCAGGATAGTCCAATGAACGCATGCAACAAGTCTCCGATTAAAATTACCCATCGATAACGCTGTCTCAACAAGTTCAACCTAACAGTGAAAGAAGAATAATCATAGTTCAGGGAATCCAGCTAGGGTTGAACTTCAAGCGAGTGAACTCTGAGACAGTGACTCGGGAAAACCGTATGAATGGGCCTTATTAGATGTGAAAGTTGATGTAATACTCTGTAGGTCAAATTAAGATAACCTCTGACATGTCAATAATACATGGATACTTTGCTCAGATTAACCAAACGAAACGGCTAAACACGCTATGTAGTCCAATGCTGTACCAACTAGGTCAGTCAGATAGATTTCATGAGACACGGTTGATAGGCTTGAACGGTCAACTCAAACTAAGATTGTGCCAGTGAACTGGGCAGTAAAAGAAAGCTCTCCAATTGAAATGTTTCAAACAATTGGCTTAGCATCCAGGTGTCCCGTTAGCTTCTTTCATAACAGAGGGTCAGTTATGACAGAACGAAATGCTAAGAGGGTAATCGTCCCTAAGTTTTACTTGGGGATGGTGGAATTTGGCTTCCCGTTTCCTCCAAGGTAATCAATGTAAACGAAGGCTGGTGCAGTAGGACCAAGCAATGTAATGTAATGCCATTAAGCTTCACATCCTCGTGAGATAAGTGTGTACTAGAACTTGGAATTGACGCGTTGTGGCAGTTCAGGAACTGATAATAGGAACAACAGCGGCATTAGAATCACGAGACAGGCTGACAGATGCAGAATGCCAGCCAGACATCTCGTCACTCACCTTTACATTAAAACATCGATCTCTTTTGTAACCCGTGAGCCACAGAGAAGAAACAGCCAGTTACACCATTCGCGTGAAATCCAAACTATATTGCGATTAACTCTACTAAACGCTTTTGAGAGATCTAGAAACTAGAAATCCACCGGTTTACTTTGATCAGCCACCCAAGTTCACTGGTTTGAGGCACGTCAGTTGGATAAGAGTAACCGGATTATCAGGTAATAGCGCACGGTGTAGAAAGCACGTTTGTAGTCGACCTCCTATTTTAATGTAACGCTCAAGAGGGCTATTTGTCATTATTCGATACGCTCGTCAAAACCATCCTTTTGATGGTACAGTATATAGCATGGGTTTACGGAAGCTTTCTTTGAATAAGAAAACGTCTGAAACTCACCCAACGAATTCGAGGGCTTTTCTTCCAGACTTTCTAATGTCACCTGGAAAAATAAATTAGAGCTAGATGATTTACTATTACAGAGTATTCCTATCTTTGTAATGCGATACACGATGCAATAGCTGTGTCCATGAGATTGACATTCCTGTCAACCCTAGTGGTGACTACATTACTTTTTTGATTGTGAACAGAAGCTAACATTCTGTAGTTAAAAATCGTCAGCAGTGTTTAAATTAGAACTGGTAACTCCATCTTAATCATGAGGCAGAGATTTTGATGCGTCTAGCGACGACGTTATGCAGCAGTTGCAGACTGAAGCTGAACAACTTGCCAGCATCACTGGGTCCCAATGTTACTATTGTCACGAAGCTGTTGTCTGACTGTAGACAGAACAATGATCAAGATATGATTTCTCACCCATCTCCAATTGATATACATAGTAGACGAATAATTTAGAGATGAGTAGCTTCATACCACAACGTCCAACTGCATTTGTTTGGTTTCGTGGATTCGTTTGTCTTTACAGTTAACCCAACAACAGTGAATTGTTAGTGCTCGCCTAATATCAGATCGGTTGCAACGTCTGGCCAACTTACCTCATCTACTACTCGTTTCAAGTCTTCTCAGTTGGCTTTACAGCATTTTCATACAAAACCGCGTGTAGGAATTACTAACTGAATTGTAGTGGTTATGTCAAAAGTAACGAGACTGTGGCCATCACAGCTGAGTAGAGGCGTCGATGCAGAGATTAACCATCTCATGTGTTCCGCTGATTAACATATAGTTTGACTTAGAAGAATCTTTGCGGGGTCCTCCAGATTGGAAAACTCAAAAAGTTTTCTGTTAAGTTAAGAGATGCGACTGCATCACACACAAAAATAAAGATAGGAGATTTTGGTTGAGCATGAAAGTAGTTGGAACTATGTGTTATCCGGTCGTTTAGTTTCTTTGGTTAACGACCGAGATTGTCGAAGTTTGCAAAAATAAGGCAACATACCGCACCAGTAGGGGGAATGCGAAAGATACTTCGAGTTCAAATAAAATACCGACTACATGGTCGCCAGGTTTTAGGTCCAATAAAAACGTTTGGGATCGGCCAGGTAGTGCAACGAACCAAAACACGAGGACGACAAAGCACCTCAGTTTTCAGATGTATTTGGAAGTATACGAAAAAGCAAAGAGATATACATGTCATACATACATAGTACAGCTCAGTTAATGTAGTTTCCGGAGGGAAGAAAATGTCATCGAATTAAACAAAAGCCAGATAACAGGAAATGTGTATACGGTCCCGATAACTTCAGTACAAAAGATAAAGGAGTAATAAGACACGCCTGAAGATCTTTCTGAGGAAAACAAAAGACTTGAGGTTTTCTGAAGGAAATGTTTAATTCTACTGACTTTAAGCTCAACGTCATCTTCAAAAGCCGCAACAGGTGCTCTTCGGAATCCAGAAAACAATCAAGAATACAACAATAAAGAACTCTGTTACAGCTTTTGCACTTATTCTTGGGCTGAGATGATGACGGACAGTTCTGTTGCCATATCACACAACACTGTACCAAAATAATCTGTTTTATTATTTCTCTAGTAAATGATCCTACAGTTGGTGACCTTCTAATCTTGTTTTCCGATACTTACGAAGGACTTGACACCGTTGTCGCTCACGACGAAAGTCATTATCCCGGGATGGTGAGCGAAACGAAAGATCATTTGAGCTTATCATCTTCAACGCATATACAGCTATGCAAACATGTCAACAGGCAGCTTTTGTATGTACAGTGGAGACCCCCGTCGTCGATATTTGTTATCTCACTCAAACACGGATTCAGGATATCAGCACAGTACTATATCAACCTCCGTTGACTGATTTACAGTGTCGGTGTAATTTGAATTAGTCTCGAAATCCTGCGGCATAAGCCACTGATAGAGACGATCTGAAAAACACCTTGAACGCAAAAGCAGATCAAGTGCTGCCGTCATCTGTAGTCCTCGCGCTACCAGACTTGGTAGTTTAATGGCAAACAAACGGAGAATAAATTAGACCTCGGCAGAAGAGAAAAAACAAGAGGAGGAGACGGAAACTAACTACTAAAAATGATTAGGTTCACATTTAAACATCTAACATCAAGGTGCCTGCATCTTGCAAAGAAACAACCGAGCTGTAAGTGAAAGTAAGGTGTCATCAGTAATACAGCTTCCTTACGGCTTTCACTGTCACGCGTCTTTAAGTGTACTCACTTCACAAAAAAATAGGCCAAACAACGACGACATTCACACCACTGTGCACGGTTAGCCGTCATCTCACCTAACGTCTCCAACCACCGACTCTGAGAGTCGCGAGGGATCCAGCCCGAGAGACGAACCCGATCTACAGTGGCCAACCCAAGGTTGAGCAGCTTCATTCCCCCTACACCAATTCACCATTTACGTCATAGCTTACGCCAGTCGGCCGCAGCATCGACAGTCCAGCGAAGATAACTCGCATGAAACCGCTGAGAGGAACAAGACATTGAGACATTTGGTGTCACTGAAAATGTCACTCAAATTACAGAGAAAGCACGCTACCAGGTAGCGCGGTCAGCTTGTTAATATTTTGGATGCCGGCAAACAAATGGACAGATTACAAAGGTTTACAACAAATGGATAGGAAAATATCCTCAATTGCGAAGAAAGCACGTTGTTCGACAAAGTATTGCTAAACAAGAGTTCGGTTGCACCATAGAAGTAGCGTTACCTCGAATTTAACAATCGTACAATACATCCTGTACAATAACTAACGAACAAGAATGCTTGGATGAGATGTGAAACGTCCAACGGTTGGTTGAAAAGTTTCGACAATAAAATAATTTTGATGCTGTTTGATAACTGCAACCTATAGACAAATGCTAAGTCGAATAGCACAAAGTTTAGTTAGTTGCAACCTCGTCATGTCAGCGTTTAAGACAAAATGTAAAAGATAATCTCTGAGGTATACGCTGTATATGGAGTTTATAGAAGTTGACAAGGA